>JAQGBT010007510.1:0-10914 GCA_034698585.1 Disparrhopalites patrizii
TTCTCTCTCTTTCTCTCTCTCTTTTTCTCTCTCTTTGTATCTCTCTTTTTCTTTCTTTCTATTTATTTTTTTCTCTTTCTCTCTATTTTTCTCTGTTTCTCTCTCTTTTTCTTTCTTTCCATCTTTCTCTCTATTTTTCTCTGTTTCTCTCTCTTTTTCTTTCTTTCCATCTTTCTCTCTCTTTCTCTCTCTCTTTCTTTCTTTCTCTTTTTCTTTCTCTCTCTTTCTCTCCCTGTTTTTCTTTCTTTCTCTCTCTTTGTCTCTCTTTCTCTATTCTTTTCTCTCTTTCTCTCTTTTTCTTTCTTTCCATCTTTCTCTCTTTTTCTTTCTCTCTTTTTCTTTCTTTCTCTTTTTCTTTCTGTCTCTCTTTCTCTCCCTGTTTTTCTTTCTTTCTCTCTCTTTGTCTCTCTTTCTCTATTCTTTCTCTCTTTTTCTTTCTTTCTCTCTCTTTTTCTTTCTGTCTCTCCGTTTCTCTTTCTCCTATTTCTTATCTATCTTTTTCTGTTTCCCTCTGTCGTTCATTTTTTCTCTCTCCCTGTCTCTCTCATTATATCTCACTATCCCTCTCTCCTCCCAACTCGCTGACCAAGGCCGTGACCAAAAAATTCGTGTCTTGTCCGACAGAGTTTTGACCCACTCCCAAGGCATATAAATGTTTTTGGTATATAATAAAAACCATGAGAAGCCTCTCTCGCATTGACCAAAAAAGTCCCATTTGATGCGTGTAAATACGCTCCTGGCTTTGAGGTTACGCCGTCTGTGGTTTCAAAGGCTAATTATGAACCCCCTAAATATGTGGAAGGTGCTACTAGTATAATTCCATAATTTTTTTGTAACTACTATTTTCGCTTGAACAAAACGTACCTATATTTTTGTACCCACAAAAAAAAACACCATTTGGGTGGTAACAATTGGGAGCGAAAAATCAATGGAATTCTATTTCATTTTTTGTTTGTTGGCTGTTTTTTTTTTCAATTATGTTTTCACGTGCGTGTGCAATTAACCACATGGGGTGTAGTGATGGTGTGGGTCGGCAAGGGGAAGACATGCAAAAAATTGGGCCTTCTGGGCTGGGGTTGGACGGTGGTTAGTTACTAATTTTCTTGGGGAGTGATGGGAATTTGGAGTTGTTTTCGTTTTTTTTTTCTGTGTATGAATCTTGTTGGTTGTGTTTTTTTTTCTTATTTACATTATGAATGTGAGGCTAATTTCCATATATAATTTTTTTTTGTTATGAGGATTTTAACGAGAATATAAATATAATGGAGTAGTTCAATTAATTTGATGGCTGCGGTCCTTATTTTACACCCACGATTCTCTCTCTCTCTCTCTCTGACGTATATATGCAGTCTCTCTCTGACTTTTTATTTCTCGCTTGTTTTGTGTCATTTTTTTGTTTGTCTCGCAAAGTTTGTTTAATTCTCTCGATTCTCTCTCTTTATCCTTTCTCCCTAGTTTTATTTTTCTCCCCGTTTTACTCTTTCACAGTTTCTCTGGATTCTCCTCTTTTCCTGTAATTTCGTCTCTCTCCTTTCCTTTCTCTCTATTAATCTCGTACCCCTTTTCTCTATAATTTTCTCTTCCTCTAATTTCTCCAAAATTTCCTCTCCTCTTTGTTTTCATGTCTCCTTTTTCTCTGTATTTTCCTCGCTTTCATTAGCCTTATTTTCTCTTCCGACTCGGCCTATTATTTCTCTCGATGTATCTCTTCCTTTTTATTGTATTTTCTCCCTCTCTACCATTCCTTTCTATCTCCACATTTCTCTTTCCTTTACCTTGTAAATGCTTGTCTCTCTGATTTCCACTATTTTTAAAAAATGCTTGTCCCTCTGTCTTCCCTTTTCTCTCTTTTTTCTTTGCAATTTTTTTCTCTTTTGATTTTTTAGTCTGTTTTATTTCTCTTTATTTCCTCTTGAGCCTTCTCCTCTGTATCTATATCTCTTTCCTTTCTCTTCCTCTCATTTTGGATTTTTATTTTTGTACAGTATACTCTCTCTATAACAGCACCCTATAAAGCATCAAAATTCGCTTGTTATAGCAAAAAACTGGTATAGAGAAGAGACATTTCTATGTTAGCTATAGGAGAAAGTTCATTTATCTACCTATTTCCGTCTATTTCTATCACTAATTTGTTCCATCTTTCTCGCTCAATTATGTAATGTAATTCTAAATATAATAATCTTCAGTTTTCTCATCTTTATTGGTCTTAAAATCTGCACAACTAAGGATGTTTTTCTCCTCTTGTGTCTTTTTGTAATCTTCTCTTGTTACACGTTCCTTTGAATTTTTCTGTAGTCCTCTCTCTCTTTCTCTCTCACTCTGTCTATCTCACTTTTCTCTCTCTTTCTCCCTCACTCTGTCTCTCTCACTTTTCTCTCTCTTTCTCTCTCACTCTGTCTCTCTCTCCCTCTCTCTCTCTCTCATTCTCTCCCTCTGTCTTTTTCTCTGTCTCGTCTCCATTTATTTTGTGTCTACGACGACTTCTCTCGAGCCCTCCTCTGCTCTACCCCCACATAAGATGTGTGTGTGCTGAGAATGACAAAGAGGCAGACAATTGCCATGAGCGTGGGTCTGTTTTTTTCTACGAGGTAATTACCAAACATTTTAATTATCCCAATGTTCTCCTTCTCTACCCTTGCAGTACATGCCCGCACCAAGCAAACTGTCCTAACAGTAATCAGTGTTTTTATGTAAATAAAAGAAAGAAAAAAAACTATTATAATTTCACTAAATTACTTGCCCTTCCGTTGCCACCCTCTCTCTCTCTCTCTCTCTCTCTCTCTCTTTCTCCCTTTTACACATGCAAACGCTTTGTAACTTGGGACTTGTACATGAGATGAATGCATAGAAGAAAAAAAAAGAGCAAAGAGACAAAGTTTTTTGTCTGTCTAATAAATCATGTCATTCAACGAAATCAACGAGCTCCACATTGAATGTGTTTCCGACCCACACACACACGCGACCATTTAGTTGTTTTATAAATGACAAAAAGTTGCATCATCATTACCATTTACTGTGTCGGCAATCAACAATGCTTTTTCTCAAAATGTCCCTCCAAGATATTCTCCTGAGTTGTATGTATTGTGGAAGAAGTTGAGTAATTTCTGTTTTTGGAGTGTTCCACCTTTTGTAGTAAGGAGGATCTCGAGAAGAAAAAAAAAAGGAATTCAAATTTGTATACGGTAAAAATGCACCTCCCAAACGGTAATTAGATTTTATGGGAGGAATTCTCTTTTTATTTCTTTTTAAACACTCAAGATTTTTTAAGATATTGTGTATTTTAGAAAAACTAATAATTGCAATAATTAGTCGTTAGACATATGTAGTTTTTCAAAATTGCTGAAACTACATGTGAAGCATTCATTAATATAGTTTTACTTTACGACTTGAAATGCTCCAAAAATGATTAGCCAATCCAGTCCCAGCTTTATTTTCATATTATTGCTTGTATCTTCAGAGTTCCAATAGACGTTTTTCGAATTGTCAGCAAGATTAATAAATGAATTATTAAAAATAAATGCTCATAAAAATCCAAATAAAATGTGTGTGTAGAACTCCACTGCGTCATATTTACCTTTAAAAAAAAGCAATCTCCCCCTCCAAAATATCAGTTGCACCTTATCAATCTTCTGCCGACATCAAGGGTTATGCAAACCCCCATAAAAATCACTTTTACACGACCTTCTAACCGCCTTTCATAATGAGTGTAATAAAAAAACAAAAGGGATACACATGGCTTCTGGAATGAGATAGGGAAAGGCAAAAGGATGGGAAAACGACAGAGAAGCAAGGAGAACAGAAACTGAAAAGAGACGCGGGAAAGCCGCAAAATTACTGTGATGGACAGATGGACTCTGCAAACGCAGAAGCGTACCTACCTGATAAATATACTGGCTAAATGCAATTGTTTCGAAATAGTAAATGGCGTTGAAGAATTAAACAAAGTGTGAACACCATCAAGGAGAAAGAGGAAAGCAAACAGCAAAAAGAGAGGGGAAAGTGAATAGCCACAAATAACGAGGGGAAAAGCCAGACCGAAAAATAGCGAGTGAAAGGCAGAGGAAGGTAGGAAGAGAGACAAAAAGAGATTAAAGAAGGGTAAACAATATAAGCACAAATAAATGGGTGAAGCACTAGAAACCAGAAAAGAGAAAGTATGAGAAAAACAAAGGAAGAGAGTGAGAGGGAGGAAGCAGTGACAGCGAGTAAGAGAAAGAAAGAAACAAGAAGAGAGAGAAAGGAGAGAGTGAGAAAGAAAGAGAGAAGGAGAGATAAAACAATCACAAAGAGTGAGAGAAGGCACACAAGTACAGAGAGAAATCGAGAGAGAAGGAAAGGGAAATCAAGAGAGAACGAGAGAACGAAAAAAAAAAGAAATTGAGAGAAAAAAAGAGAGAAATTGAGAGAAAAGAGAGAGAAATTGAGAGAAAAGAGAGAGAAATTGAGAGAGAAAATAAAGAGAAACTGAGAACGAAAAAAGGAGAAATTGAGAGAAAAAAGAAGAGAAATTGAGAGAGAAAATAAAGAGAAACTGAGAACGAAAAAAGGAGAAATTGAGAGAAAAAAGGAGAGAAATTGAGAGAGAAAATAAAGAGAAACTGAGAACGAAAAAAGGAGAAATTGAGAGAAAAAAAGAGAGTAATTCAGAGAGAAAAAAAATTGAGAGCGAAAAAAAGAGAGAAATAAAGAGAGAGCGAGAGGCAAAGAAATAAAGAGAGAGAGAGAGGCAGAGAAATAAAGAGAGAGAGAGAGAGAGGCAGAGAAATAAAGAGAGAGAGAGAGGGAGAGAGAGAGAAATAAAGAGAGAGAGAGAGAGAGAGAGGCAGAGAAATCGAGAGAAAGATAGAGAAAAAGTGAGAAAGGGAGAGAAAAAGAAAGAGAGATGAAAGAATCACAAAGATTGAGAGACGGAAAACAAGAAGAGAGAAGGAAAGAGACAGAAATAACGAGTAAAAGAGAGAGGAAACAATGACAAAGACATAATAGAATGAAAGAATCAGGACGACATAAAAAGAGAGAAATCGAGAAAGAAAGACAGAGGAAGATGGAGAGAAATGGAGTGAGAGAAATAAAGACGGAGAGATAAAGGAGAGAAAGAGTGAGAGAGAGAGGAATAAATAGAGAAAGCAATAAAGCGAGAGGAAGGGAGAAAAAAAGAAAAACAGAAAGGCAAGGAGACAGAGAGAATTAGAGAGTAGAGAGAGAATTAGGGACAAAGTCAAATGTCAAGTTTGACCACCTCTTCATCTTCATCGTCATCAACCCCGCAAGCATTTCGTGTAAATATGTATGTCCATATTAATAAAAAAAACTCATCATCAAAATGGAGTAGGAGTAAAATACTAGAGAATGGAGCAATCCCCTTTTTTATCCTTTTTTTCCCCACATACAAATATCCACCTAAAAACCAATAATAGGAATGTGCGGCATCCAAAAAAAAATGTAGTAGTATTTTATTGTATAAAAAAGGCGAGACGCAACAGGTGTTGTCTCTCCCCGTAATCACACAGACACAAAAGAGACAGTGCGAACACATTTCATTTCACACCCATCTCCACTTTTCCCTTATGCATCCTTCCAACTCCACATAAAGTTCCTTATGTAATTGTCCATGTTATCAAATGCCTCTGGAGGTACAAGTTAATTTTACAAATGGGGAAAAAAATGTTCCTATTTAGTTACTCAGAGGGAAAAAAAAGTACGTATAGGGAAATTTGGAGAGAAAAAAAATACAAATTACAACGACGATATGGCGTGTACATGACAAGAAATTCCTCAAATATGGACATTGTTTTTCCTCATTCAGTTCCTTTTTTTCTATTTAAATTTAGAGAATGCCATGGGGTGTGAAAAATGGGAGAGAGAGTGAGAGAGAAAAAAAAATTGAGTCGGGACAAGGCCATGTGGAATCAATTTCACGAGTAGACCACAAGAATTATTTACATTTTTGCTTCCTCACATTTCCCTGTTTTCCTCTAACCTTCCTCATATTTTTTTTTTGTATTTGGTCGGCCGTTTTTTTTTTCAATGTGTTTCCATGTGGTTGGTGTCATTATAAAATTATGTAAAATTAGCGCTTACAGGGATTTTGCATGGAGGAAAATGGGATTTTATAAATAATTTATAAGAATTTTACCTATTATTTGGTTAGGGAGATAAAAAAAAGAAATAATTTTTTTATGGACAAATTATACCAAGTGTTTGGAGGAAATGTTGTGGAAATGTTTTTAATGGGAATTAATTAGGAATGTGGTTGGGGTAGGAACTTGGGTTTTAAATTTCTTGGGGTAGAAAAAAATAAAATAAAATTCTTGGAACGAGCTTTTTTTTTTCAAGGGCATAATTTTCACTGGGAAATAATTGACAAAGGAACGCTTTATTGTAGAATGCTTGAAAAATTAATTTTAAGAAGACAATTCCGGAAGATTTTCGTTTTTAATTGATAAAATATGAGAAATAATTCTTGCATGGGAAATTCTTGGAAGAGTTTTATTTTAATTTCGAAAATTATGAGTAATAATTATTGTATGGGAAATTCATGGAATATTTCTTTAATGACTCTAATGGGAATATGCAACTATTAATGGGAAATTAATGGAAAATTAATGGGAAATTACTCGATGCGTAATTCTAATTAAAAAAAAATACAGTGATCGAATTCATTTATCGGCGGGAAAATTTAATGAGCTTGCCGATTTTATATTTTTCGGAATTGTTTTTTTCCCCGCTTTACAATACACTGCCAGCAAAAATGTTCACTAATGTTTTAATCTGAATAATGAATTTTCATACACGTAATAAATTTGCAATTTTTTCAAAGAATTATGGTGGTATTTGGCAAAAATTTTCAAAATTTGCAAGAAGCTACTTTAATATTTTTTTATTTGTCATTCTTGAAAATTCATTTTTCTGTTCATTTTTTCTTTCAAAACACATATGGAATTTTAATTCTGGAAAGTAATTCTAATATTCTTGGAATATGCAATCAAAACTTACAATTAGAATAATTATGCGGAAAAATGGACGGCAGAAAATTAATTTGGATTTGTTTCTTGACGCCAAAATTTAAAATTAACTAAAAAACACGTTGTAACAATGAGCATTCAAATAATCCCGCAATTAAACAGGGACTGCATGGAAATAATCATATTTGATCAATCCCTCCTTTTTCCTTGCTATTCTCTTCCAATGGCGTGATTTCAATGCTGTTGCCACATTATTATTTAATAGAAAAAACATAGGACAAATATCCATGAGAAAAGAGGCGTGCTAATCACTAAAAAATAATCCCTACGAAATAAAAATCGTCCTCTCCTTCGCCCTTTTTCAAAAAACCAACTTGAAAACAATTCAAAAAAAATTACATAAAATACGTACAGGAGAAAAATTACAGATTAAGACTGTCCCTTGAAGAAATTAATACAGGAATAAAGGCTTAATAATGGCCCACAACACTGATAAAAATCACTGTAAAAATACACTCTCCCATGCCCTTCTTGTCCTTCTCCTATGGAAGAAATGACGTAATTTATTTTTATAACAAAAGGGGAAAAAAACAAGAAGTCACTGTGAAAGACACGCTCGATTTTCCCATGACATTCTCACCTCCTTTGGTTCTTGTCTCATTTAAAAATCATTTCACTTTTTTATTTATTTTCAACTTCCCCTTTTTCCCACAGCAACTCTCTATTTTCTTCCTTTGGAGGGAAATTATATAAAAAAAGGCCCTATCTCAAGAAAAATGCCCACGTAACCTTCCAAACTTTATTTTTTAGATTGTAATATGGACAGGAAGACCGATATTATATCAAATTTATGGGAGTATTTCCCTCCCTTTCCAACTGATAATCATTGGGGAGTAGCCGTTATAAATTTTTTTTCTTACTTATTAATAAAATTCCAAAATGCTCATCGCCTCCATTAAAGACCATGGGTTTGTGTCAATGTCCATATTTTTTAATGGGGTGTTTAGATGCTAAAAAAGAAATTATATATCTGTCATTCAAATACTACCATCATTATTTTTTTTTAGTGTTTATATTTATTTAGTAGATTCATACTTTTATTTCACTTTTACCCTTTCTTTTCAAGGCTAAGAGAATGCTCACAAATGATACACTCAATGCCCATTCATGGGTGTTGGGACAAGGAAGGAGAAGGTGAGAGGATGATGGACGAAAGCAATTAAAAGTCCTCTCAAGTGACAAAAGAGACGGAAGAAAAATAAAAAGGTCAAGAAATAATAGCATCCAGAGACAGAGAGAGTGTGTGAGACAAAGAATGGATGTAGAGAGTAAACGAAGGAGAAGGGACCGAAGAGAGAGAAAAACAATCAGCGAGAGGAACAAACCGAGAGACAAGGAACACGACAAGAGAGAGGAACAAACGGAGAAACGGAGACGGTAAGATAGAGAGAGAGTGAAACCGATAACAAAGAGAAGTTAAGAGAGAAACAAAGGGAGAAAAAAGACAAGGTAAGTTAGAGAAAACAAAGAGAAAAAAGGAAGGAGAATGAAAAGAGACGGTGAGAGAGATAAACTAAGAGATAATAAGAAACGATGATAACAAGAGACAGTAAGAGAGAAACAAAGAGAACAGGAGAGAAACAAATACACACAAAAGAGATAATAAGAGAGAGAGAAAAAATAAGAGAGAGAAAAGATAATAAGAAAGAAAAAAGAGACAATAAAAGAGAAGAAGAGGTAGTAAGAGAGAGACAAAGAGAGATAGAAAGAGATAAAAGAGGCAATAAGAGAGAAAGAAAGAGAAAAAAGAGGCAATAAGAGAGAAAGAAAGAGAAAAAAGAAGCAATAAGAGAGAAAGAAAGAGAAAAAAGAGGCAATAAGAGAGAAAGAAAGAGAAAAAAGAGGCAATAAGAGAGAAAGAAAGAGAAAAAAGAGGCAATAAGAGAGAAAGAAAGAGAAAAAAGAGAGAAAAAAGAGAGAAATAAAGAGAAAAAAGAGACAATAAGCGAGAAAAAGAAAGCCAAAAAGAGACAATAAGCGAGAAAAAGAAAGCCAAAAAGAGACAATAAGCGAGAAAAAGAAAGTCAAAAAGAGACAATAAGAGAGAAAAAGGGAAGGTGTGAGAAAGAGAAAGAGACGAGAGAAAAAAGAGAAGGTGTGAGAAAGAGAAAGAGACGAGTGAAAAAAGAGGTGTGAGAAAGAGACAGAGACAAGAGTGGAGAGAGATATAAAGATGAGAAAAAATGCCATGGAAAGAGACAAAAAGAGAGAGAGAAAGTACAGAAATTGAAAAATGAAGAAAAAAGGACCGAAGGAGACGATGATGGCAAAAAAAGGGAGTGGCTAATGACGAGAAAAAGGTAGTAAAAAATTACTAAAGAGAGACAATGTGAAAAATATAACGAAATAAAATCAACTAAAAAATACATCAAGAATTGCCTCAAAAATATCGGGGATGCAAAAGAATGCAATAAAACGAGTATGAAACAGTAACGAGTAAGACACGAAACATTTGTCGAACGGAAAAGAGCAAATGAAAACAAGGACAGGGAATGTTGATAGAAATAACAGAGA
This sequence comes from Disparrhopalites patrizii, assembly GCA_034698585.1. Taxonomy (NCBI): domain Eukaryota; kingdom Metazoa; phylum Arthropoda; class Collembola; order Symphypleona; family Sminthuridae; genus Disparrhopalites; species Disparrhopalites patrizii. Next base: position 9,540 of record JAQGBT010007510.1, read on the forward strand.
AATATCTAAACCATAATTGAATGATGCAAAAATGACCCATAAGGTGACAAAAGGGAGAGCAGAGAAAACTGCGGGAGACAAAAGGGACCGAGAGAGAGATCACGAACATATGAATGGGAAGAAAAAGTGAAAAAAATGTGTATTTAAAAATATGTTCTCGCTCATTCAAGAAGGGAAAAAAGGAAGAGAAAAACAGCCTTCTCCTGTTAAGTACATGTCATCTGATCCGATAAGTGCCTATCATCTCTTCATCATCCAAACTTCACACAAAAAAAAAAAGGATCGTGTATTTGTGGTATTGTGGTGTATCTGTACATAAAAAAGATGTATTGAAAAAATATGTATAAGGATTTCACATTCCACAATCATACATTGGACTTGTTCTCCTCATTACAATCACTGTCATAATTGACATTGAATTGTCCATGGGATGTCCATTTTCCCGTCAGCTCTCGCTCTCTCCCCGTCTCTCCTCACATGTCCTCCTCAAGAAAAAAAGCACTACACATTATAAGCTTCCTATTATCTCCCGTGGGGCTTCCTTATACACGGACTCCCTATTATTGTTGGTCAGGACTTTCCTAAAGATGAAGGACATGTCCTAAACTCTTTTTAATATAGGGAAAAAAGCGGTTGTCCGAAGCAAAGAGAGACAGAATGAGAGAGAGTGTGTGTTTGTGAATTGTTTGGTGATTGGGAGACGCGAAAAACATTTGGCTCTCTCTTTCATACTTTTGTCTCTCTCACTTCTCTCTCTCTCTCTCTTCCTCGCCGTCTCTCTCACTCTCATGATTCATTTGTGTATCCCTGCAACCATACGTCTTTCCCTATTTGAGTCTCTCTCCTTGCATGTATCAGCCTTATATTTCTCTCAGTATTACGAAAGCTTTTCCTCCACAGCTTTCTCTTGAGACTTCTTGTCTCTTTATCTCTATTTCGCTGTTTCTCCTTCTCAGCGTGTATGTAGGCATTTAACACCATTTTCTCGGTGATACTCAATACTTTTCAGTTTTTTTTTTGTTTGAGTCCAACGCCGTTCATTCTTTTAGCACAACGGGCTTTACTGCTCTTTGTGAAACAGTTGCTTCCAACTATTGCTAATCGTTTAGTTTGTTCGGTCTTTTTCTATTTTCTCCCAGAGCGTTGTATTTTTTCTCTCTCTCTTGTATTTCACTCTCCTTGTTTATTTATTTTCACTCTGTTATTCTCTATTCTTTGCCTCCTTTTTTCTCTCACTATTTACTATCTTTATTTACTTCCTTTTCCTCTTTCTCTCTCTCTATTGTCTCTCTTTTGCTCTCTCTCTCTATTGTCTCTCTTTTGCTCTCTCTCTATTGTCTCTCTTTTGCTCTCTCTCTATTGTCTCTCTTTTGCT
>JAQGBT010007511.1:0-10914 GCA_034698585.1 Disparrhopalites patrizii
CAAGTTGCATTCTAGCTGAACATAGATGTGTAATCGTGTTTCATTACTGCTGATTCATTGAGATTGTATGGTACATGCAACGGAAAGTAATAATATTTGCATGTTCAAAAAATATAATGAATACGTGTTTTAGTACACAGAAAATATTTCAGGTCATTAAAATGGAGCATATTTCAGAAGCCTTTAAATGCTGAGACTTTCGAAATTGTTCATCGATTCGTGCAGAGTAGTGCGATTCAACTGATTACATGTGTAATTTTCTCATGCTCATCATTGAGTTAGCACACAGTTTCTGGTTTCCGGAAGTTTTTCAGTGTGATTTAATTTTTTTTAAAGTGTTTATACAGCCACTTTAAAGTGGTTATACAGTCACTAATTGCTAAGGGTTCCAGTCTTTTCTAATTCAAGTTCAGCTACTTTTTTATGGTTACAACCAACTCCAGTAGCTTTTAATTCTCAATGACCAGCATGGAAACGCGTATCATTTTTCCCACAAGGCCAAATCCGAACTTCAACGTAACGTATAAATGAGCGTTTTCATATTACTGAAACTAATATTGCATAGTTACGGAAGAAATTTAAAATTACCGGAGTAATAGTTACAAAAACGATTCGAAGAATGCTCACTTTTCTAGCGACAACTATTTAGCTTTGGGTGTGTTATTTTTACGGTGAACGTACTTATTATTTTTTATTAAGTTGTTGTCATTTTGTTGATTTTGTTTACCGAAAAAGGGGTAAAATGTGATGAAAAACATCTAAGTCTATTCAACTTACTCTGCCGAAATGCTGAAGAGTTGAAGATGTGTATATATGGTGACAGTTGCGAAGAAATGAAATGTTCTAAGCAAAAACGCACGAAGCAATTTGACTTTCTTGTATTATGCATGCACTTTTTTAACTTTAAAATTCCTCCATATTTTTTATTAATTTGTACAAGCGTGTACCTCGAATTTTAGAGTTTTATCTGTACGAAACATCTTGGTTTCCATGCAATAAAATTTGCAGCAAGACATATGTAAGCGTGTGTATATACACAAACCTATATGTTATAGGTAAGTATAGATAAAAGACTGATTCCACATTGCCCCCAAACAACTGAAATCTTCGGACTGGTTAACGACGCTGCCGATCGTGCAGAAATATCTGCGTATTAATTAGTAAATGTTTCAATGGGAAGATGAAACATGAAGGTGATCAACTAAATGTTTTATTAATTCACTTTAAATCTTCAAAAAAATTAATATTAAAACAACATGCATGAGCCTTCCTTTGGGAATTGGGAGATGTGTGCTTAAATGAAATTCTTTTTTTTGTTTTTGCACATTTGTGCATTTACTTATAAATGCTTCATAGTGAGCAGTTGAAGTGTTAAATGGCACAGATCAAGAGTTTATATTACATTGGGTTAAAAATCTAAATAATAAGGATGTCAATCCCATTAAAAATTCCCGTCTTCTCAATCCTCACATATTTTCCACGGTCTCGTCATCCTAAAATCTAAATTCTACTACAAAAGATTGTAAAAATGTATTTTCTTTTCATCATAACAATTCGATCGCTTCCAGGAAATGACACAAAATAATCAATAGCACTTATGCCATACTTTTAGGATCAATGACCTGTGATTACTTATGCTTACACACCCAAAATGTGCCAACAATGGGGTGCCTTACCCCTTTGATTATCTTCTAGAAAATCAATATGAATGAAATGTTTCGAAATTCAATAATCACCGTAATTTCTCTCTTTCATTTAGAAATCTTTTTATTTCATGTTACTATGTTACTAGAAGAAAAAGAAAGAAGTAAAAAAAAAGATTTTCTTTTTGAAGACTTTATTATAGAATGAACAAGTTGTGTACAAGATATACTCAATAAAACTAGAATTTCTTCCTACTCAAACTTTCTGTTCCTCATTGCTGACATGTCTCCCTTGTGTACCAGAAGTAAAGGGTTGCTGAAGTTGTCAGTTTTGTTACAGAAAGTGTGAGAGACAGAGAGAGAGAGAAACAGAAAAAAAATGGTTAGACTAGAAAAGAAGATGCAAATTATTAATAATTATTATGTTTCTATACTTTTAGAAAAGGAAGAAAGTGTCCCAGACTGGTGCAATCTGAGTCGCTTTGTACAAGCAAAAAGTGGGACATTCCTCTTGATGAGAGTAAAAAAGCGTCTCATTTGTAGATCATACACGGAGGTGACCGAGATATATTTTGTTTCACCTTTTTAATTTTTTTAATCTCCTTTTCGATTACAACAATCCAAACTATGTAGAAATGTAAGTATACCCACAATGTAATCTAATAGAAAGCAGGATTCATTGTCAATGTCAGAATTCTCAGAATGAAGAAAAATAAAGGTGGGAAACGTCACGAACGGGCTGTTAACACGCTATTTTGTTATGATTTTTTGTATATTTTATATTATTAAAATAAACAAAATTACTATCAAATGTGTTTGGGTACAGTTTGTATCCGCAAATTAATCTGGCCTTACCTGTTATCCCATTAATATCCACTTAACCCTTTCCTTTCCGAGGCTTCTCCCTATCCGTATGTCGTATGTATGTATGTCCTTTGTCCATAGAAGCAAATCTCGTCCATCAAGTCAAGTGATCTTCTTGAGGAGGGAAAATTCAAGTGAGGGACAAGAAAGTAAAATTCAAAAAAATTTTTTTTTGCTTCCAAAAAATCGAAATCCACAAAATTCCTTAATTATATTAGAGGCCTCAAAATTTCCTTTATTTGTACATTTTTCGTGAAAAATAACTGGCTCTTCCTAGATGGAGATTGAGTTGAGAGATTACATTTGAAAAAAAAAAATTGAAATTACTGTCGGAACTATTAATTTTGCTGAAATACTCAAAGTCAAGGGAGAAGCACAAGGTCATTTGAAGCCACGTGTGTTGTCCTCACTTCATTTTTACTGTTTAGTTGTTAAGTGTCAAAAAGTGCATGTAATACAGATTTGTAGATCAAAAGTAAATTATCGAGAAATATACACTTGGAAATCTGGACCGGGTTTTTTTAAGGGATTTTGTTTTTTTGGAGATTTGCACAGCCCAACAAACTTGAAAAGTCTCAATTTACGTCGCAAAAGGTAGGATCTGTAAAATCTTGAAGCTTAGGTATACATTTTGATTGACATTTTTGCATAACCATTATTAGACTTTTAGCTCTCAAAAAGGCTATAGATTTTCCTTATGGGACATTTGGGATTATGTACGTAATTGTAATTGCAAACATCGACCGTGCGGAGGTTTAGATGATTTGTAGTGGAAATGAAGGAACAAAATGTGGGAAATCATGAAATCGTTGAGAAATCATGAACTCCTTTTTTCTAATACAACGTAGAGTATCGTTATTGTATTATGCTTTTTTTTAAATGTCGTTTATTTATTTTGAATAGGTGTGCTGTGCTGTGCGATAAAGAGCATTTTGTCGCACCCTAGACGGTCATATTCACCCCAGCAAATTTACCGGAAACGAATATGAGCTTGGGTCAATTTGTGGTGGGAATCCCATCTTGGATCTCGCGTAGTACCAATGTTGGGAGAGTTCTGGTAAGTTACATTGGAGTCCATAGAAAAACCATTTTAATTTGGGTTCTGTGTTCTGTTTCATTTGTATCAGAAATTTTCAGAATACGTTACACTGAGAATTGTTTAAATGTTTGAATTTGTTTTGCAAAAAAGCGGTAAGGAAATAATTACACTGGTTTTGTTTTCTTTTTTTGGGAATACATAGTTACTATTTTTATTACATGAACATACCTATTTCTTATGTTCACAGATCATTCGACCCAGGTTAAAACAATGTCAGAGATTTAGAAGTTTGTTCTCGCCAATGCTCCTTTCCTCGAATGAACTACTTCATGTTAATCACTGCCAAATTATTTCCAAAGACTTTCATGTATTCTCACCTTTGAACAAGGACATCGTTCAGTTTAAGTTGTCAGACATTGGTGAAGGCATAAAAGAAGTAACCATTAAAGAATGGTGAGTGTAACCTTCTGTTTTTACACTGAAAATGCAAATAGTAATTGTAAATGGTAATGAACAGCCATGAAAACAAATATTGCCGCACATTGTATTCTTAGATATTTGTAAGGTATCGTAATTTGCATTCATCTACTTCCACTAGGTTTGTAAAGGAGGGTGACAAAGTCGCTCAGTTCGATCAAATATGCGAAGTACAAAGTGACAAGGCATCCGTGACAATCACGTCAAGATACGATGGAATCATTCATAAAATTCATTATCAGATTGATCAAATTGCATTGGTGGGTTCACCTTTAGTGGACATCGAAGCTGAAGATTCTGCTAGTCCTGATGGTGCGATTCAATATAACCTTTCACCAAGTTTTCCAAAACACGGTAATTCGGCAATGTATTTTTGCTTTGTGATCAGATCCGAAGTTGACACATGTGGTTCAGGAAACTGACGCTATTCAAGTTGGTCGGTCTGCTGACGATGGACTTCCCTCTTTGGGTGGCGCCAGAACACTGGCTACCCCAGCTGTTCGCCGTATAGCTGCGGAGCACAAGGTTAATATTTCCCGGTGAAAGTACTTTACGCGCTAACTCTGTATTTAATACTACTAATTGCTGTCTGTCGCAGTACAGGTTGATTTAAGGGACGTGACTGGGACTGGAAAAGATGGTCGTGTGCTAAAAGAAGATATATTGAACTTCGTCAACGCAAAGGCTGCAGGTGTGGAACAGCCTCCACAAACATTACCACCATCAAAGCCTGTTTCTGTACAGCCTTCTGCTGCACCATCAGCGCAAGCACCGGTTGTTAGACAACCTCCGGTAACTACTGCCGTTCCAGACATAAAGGAACCTCTTAAGGGATATACCAAAGCCATGATTAAAACCATGACAGCTGCAAATGTAATAAATATAATGCGTAGATACATTTTGTGTACCTATATATATATGTACATACTTGGTATACCTTAAAGTTGATGACAATATGCATTTTTAGAGCATACCTCATTTTGGATACTGTGACGAAATCGATATGGGGGCATTAATATCCCTCCGAAAGCAACTGAAGAAAACTGCTGAAGAATATGGCGTGAAGCTCACGTATATGCCATTTTTTATGAAAGCTGCTTCAGTAGCTCTTTCACAATATCCTATTCTCAATTCAAGTTTGGATGTTGTTGCAGAAACACTTTTATATAAGGTAAACAAATTCAAATGTGAACATTTTCTACCATTCTAGTACACTTTTGATTGGTTTTGATTTTCAAAGTTCCCATCGTTTACTCATCCTCTTTGATTGAACAATTCTATACAGGGCTCCCACAATATTGGGCTAGCTATGGACACTAAAATGGGTCTCATAGTTCCTAATGTTAAAAACATTCAACAATTAAGTATTTTAGACATCGCTGGCGAATTAAATCGTTTGCAAGAAGCGGGACTGAAGGGATCTGTAAAACCCCAAGATCTGAGTGGGGGAACATTTACGCTCTCTAATATTGGAACGGTAAGTGCTGCGGTACTATCTAAAATCACGTGTCTTCTACTTCTTATCCAAAAAACGGTTTCTAGTGAAAGTCATGCAGTTCATCCATATTTTCCCCACTTTCCATTTAAAAGCAATTTATTAACTAATATTTTAGGTCGGTGGTACTTACGCTAAACCAGTAATATTACCTCCGGAAGTGGCGATTGGTGCTTTGGGAAAGATTCAGGTAATGTGACTTGCGTATGTTACCTGTGTGTTACTGCAAGTGTATACGGTTGATATTGAAAAATAACAATTGGGATATTTTAGGTTCTTCCCCGCTTTGATTCTGCTGGGAATGTTGTTCGCGCTCAAATAATGAATGTCAGTTGGTCCGCTGACCACAGAATTCTTGACGGAGCTACAATGGCACGATTTTCCAATCTGTGGAAGTCGTATTTAGAAAATCCAGCATCGCTTCTGCTGTACTTAAAGTAGGGAGTGTTAACAGGTTCTAAAACTAAGCCCAAACGTTTAATGAAGAAACATCTTCCTAAGTTGCTTTGAAGGACTGGTGTTTTCGTCGTTGATTTGTGGAGTGAAAACGCATCTCAGTCTCAGTTTCCGGCATGCATCCCGGTTATGCAATGCGTGTTTCCTCAAAGAGAAAAAGTTTCTAGAACATTTATTTAGAAACTACGAGTCATGCAAATAAAGTCAGTAAAATTTGTCAAATTTTAATAGCTTTAACAATCAATCAAGTGGATACGATATGTAATTAAACTCCTGCAAAAAGATAGAAGTTTTTAAGCTCAATACGTGAAAAGGGGTAAAAACAAATAATTCCTATTTGTAATAGCATTACAACTTCAAATAATTTGTTCCATTTACGTTGCAATTACTTAGCTTTAACGTCAATGTACTCTGTACGTCTGTATAATTTGTTTTGAGCTGCTAATGACAATTACTCGTTGATGTAATGACAAGGTAACTTTCAATAAAGCTTTATTTTCGTTTTCCCGTTAAATATGTGCATATTTTGATGTTGACTGGATTTGATGTATGCCGTAGTCATAAACACCTTTTTCACCACTCATTTAGACGAAATGTCTTTTGTGTTTCAATTTCTGGGAAATTGTTTCCACTGGCAATTGGAATAATTTTGCGCATAGATTTTTTCACATATATTTTTATTGTTAGAATTCCCCAGGCCTAAGGAGTTTGTAAATCCAACACAAAGTATAACATTTGGGATTATTAGTCATTGTCATTAACAAGGAAATTTGTAATAAGGGGTGTCCCCCCACAAAAAAAAATTTTGTCTTTAAACGGTCTTCATGTTTTTTGCACTATACATACATGTGTATTTATATATTTACACGCATAAACTCTGATATATACAAACATTGCTACAGCCTTCTAATTCACAAAATGTCTCCGGTATTTCCATGATTAGCAATAGTAGAATTTGTAACACACAGAAAAAGGGCAAACGGCAGTGTGAATAACTGACATTTTGAAAACATGGCACTATGTTCTATCCTCCTAAAAGACAGAAGAATAGTGTTTTACAGAAACACTGATAACCCTAAGAAGAATTAGCATTCACTTTTACCATTATAATGTTAATCAACAGGATATATTTGGTTCGGGAGTTAAATACCGCATAAAGAGGACAAAAAAATCACGCAGTAAAGACACAGTAACAGTAATAATACCGGTAATAATAATAATATAAATAAAACCCTTGTTTTGAAAAGTTAAGCAAAAAAACCTAAGCAAAGCTTTACAACTTTTAAAGAATCACTTTGAAGAACTCTAAAATGCCGTGGATTTGAAAAGAAGCATTGAATAGAAGAGAAAGCTGATGGAGCGAAATTCCAACCCATTAGATGGATGTCAAAGTGCCAGAGAAAACATTTGAAGTGAGCTCGAGTGTAACCACCGCCAGTGATGTCAAGGATCTGACGAAGTACATTTTCCACAGGGGTTTCAGTTCCTGAGTAAAGCATAGATGCTGTAGGCTTTGAAAAAAGAAGTCCGTCTCTAAAGTCCGAATTTAGCCAATACATTATAGATTTTGGCAGAGTTGCCAAAAGGAAAAGCAACATGAATTTTTGTTTCTCACTAAATTAATTCATTTACAGGAAATATGTATAATTAGGATTTTTATAAACACATACGTCATATAAACTAAACTACAAATACAGTCCTATGGAGGAGTAGTGGTCACATGTTTGTTCCTTTCTCCTCTCCCCTGATATATTTTTTTCCTACAAAGTTTTGGCATAGCTGTATGATCCCTGTTACTGTCTGTAACGGTTTTTTTAGCATCATGACAGAAAGGGAAATATGAATACAATAGTGCTACATATCTATAAATATGGGAGAAAGAAAAAAAACAAGAGTAATTTGTTTGAGATTTCTTGATTCACTACAAGATCCTATTAGAATAAATATTACACTCTCAGGGAAACAAAAGTATTGGTTTTTCCGCCAATTGTAATACAAGTACTCTAAAAATAATAATTCCCGATTTCCAGCAAATGGGTAACATTAATCAATGGTACAGAAGTAATAATAATAAAGAATAGTAACAGTAATGGTCACATTTTGTTAGTTATAACTCATCCATCCGGTAACGCTGATCTCCGTCGAAATCTCGGGAGATTTCTTTGGTGGTGATGGTTACAAAATTTAATCTTCATCTCATATAATCTGTATTGAAAGAGAAAAGAGAGAGAAAGAGAAAGTCAAGGATCATTGAGTCATTTTTTTTTTGTATTGATCAGAATATGTGTTTATTTAATTATTTCCATGCACAATGTGGACATTAGTCCTTTATAGCTAATGTCAACTTGTTTTCAAAGAGGGTCACACGTCAAACTGTCTACTCCAAAGGGAGATGATCTATAGTATATAGAAATCGCTAATCCCGCTGTAGAAGTATTGGCGGGTTTCCTCTATAACTACACAATATATCTAAAGAGTCTCAATAATAACAATTTCACTGACACACGTGTAAGAATCTCAAGGTTGTACATGCCATAACCACTGGGTTGTGAAGAAAATTTATTTACAACGTTTTTTTCTTCTTTTCTTTGTAGGTAATGTACACATATGTACAAACAGTAACCAAAACCACAGCAAAAAAAAAAATTACATTGCTCCGTTCTGTACTACGCGGAATTTTTTACTCGGAAACACATGCCCGTGTGTATGGAGAAATACATGTTTTTTTGCACAAGACACATGTATTTATTTTGGTGTACTAAATTATCTGCCGTTTTTTTTGTTTGGATATACATGTGAGCACACAGATTTACACAGTGCACCAACAATAATTAAGGACAGTGAAAAAAACGTGTATATTAGAAGAAATACCAAATAATCTCATCAACTTCCTATCAATAAAATTAATTTTTCTTGGCAACGTTCCCCGTTAATTGAAGTGACTCTCCGCACAGCGGCATTAGTGACAAAGTGAGGAAGATTTTGGCACACAACGGGGTAGATTAGGACACACTTTAACTGAAATTCATGCGAGCTGCCAACGCTCAGTTGCACAGCAGTTTTTATTAGAACGGCAGAATATACAAAAGCATATATTTTTATTTTATTTTCAAAGTAAAGTTCTGGTACAGAAGTAGTAGAGAGACAGAAAAAAAATAAGAAAAAAATGGAAATGGAAAAAGCTATTCTTATCGAAAGGAAAATAACGTAGCTCAAAACAGATATACAGACTACATTAGTTAAGTATTCCTACGAGATGTAAGAGCAGAGAGCAGACGCAGGGGAAACAGAGATTGTGAGATGAGAAACAAAATATTGTATCAATAAGAAGGTCAGTATTTTCATTTGCTTGACTCATATTTTTTTTTTTTAATTTAACGCAAACATTGGGCAAATGGCCCCTTCAATAGGAAACATGCACAATCCAAAGGAAGAAAATTTTGCAAATATATGTGCATATGCGTACAAAAAAAAAATCGTAAAAACAATTCAGGTGAGAAATACTTCTGTATACATATTAATGTACATTCCGTAGATATTTGCAAACACTCAAAAATAGTAGGAAGCATCCCAATGACGTGGAGAAAAGTGAGTGTTTTTGAACCTTACTATTGGAAGCCATTGTAGAGCACCCAGAGTAAGCCTAGAAGAAGCAAGAGAATGCCATAGGTCACAACCAAGTTATAAGTTTCACTGCCTTTAGTGTCCATATCTGTAGGTTAGGATTGTGTTTTGTTTTCGTGCTCCGCAACGAAGGAAGAAGAAATTTAATTCTGTTGTTAATGCAGACCTGAAAGAATAGTTTTCAATGCAAAAAATAATAATTGTATGTGTTTACGATAATGAAGCAAACATTATGGAAGAAATAATGGAGGGAGAAAAAAGATGTCACAAACACACACCGGCCACCTTCCTAAACTCTGAAGTATGTCATGCACTAAAAAAAATATGATTTAATATCACATCTTACACTCAATCATTGTTTTCTTCTTCCTATCATAGTTCCCCTTTCTCATATCTCCCTATCACACCGGCTTTCTGCCAGCCCCACAAAAAAATCATAAACGTTTCTCAGCGATGGACAATTTAATTGCGGGGAAACAAAACCGTTATTGTTCCTCAATTGTCAGCGTTAACCTAATTCCCAATGCTTTTTGGCAAGCGTCACCTTCCACGAGTTTCTCACTCAATGTTTTTTTAAACTCTACGTGTGGGTTCAACTTATTTTTTGAACATTTCAATATTTGTGTGAAAAAGTCTAGAATGCAAAAATTGTGTTTTGTGATGACCTAATACTATGAAGATTCAATCCCAATGGGAAAGAACATATTTTTTTCTAGGACAAAATCTATCTTTCAGGACTATGTCCATCTTCTAAGTCTTCCCATTAAACATTTTCACACCCTACAGTAATTACTTATCAAAATAATGAGCTTAACATATGAACTGTTGGGTCTGTGGGTCCACACAAGTGGGCGCAATGATTGATCCAAGATGCAAAGGGCCTGTTGATTGATCACAGTATTAATAATAATGTTCCTTCAAGTGCAATTTATTCCAGTCAAACAAAGTTATTCTTGGAAGCCCACTCATTAACATGTGACATTATGCACTCACACATGAACTTCAACAGTGACCTCCCTTTCTTTGACAATAATAATTGTCAAATTACTTTCTCCGAACATTTGTCCTTCCTAGTACAAGAGCCAAACTTATATGTATGCATATTTATCTACGCTTCTTTTAGATGACAGTACTAACATTTTAATTGTCTCGCTTAACTACTCCAACATGGGCAACACGATAACTAGGCACAATTATGGAGTACAATTAATTAGAGAGAGAAGAGAAATTCATATGCGACATAAACGTTGTATACTAACTCTTACATTTGTTGAAAATCCAGTATTTTTTATAAATTCAGAGTGTTACAAATAATG
>JAQGBT010007512.1:0-10909 GCA_034698585.1 Disparrhopalites patrizii
TCTCTCTCCCTCTCTCCCTCTCTCTCTATTTATCCCTTTTTCACTTCAATCTCCTTTTAAGGCATTTCTCCATACCATCCTCTCTTTTTATCTCTTTAATTCCTTTCCTATCCTCTTGTAGTTTCTTTCACAGGGACGTGTTTTCTCTCTCTCTCTCTCTCTCTCTCTCTTTCTCTCTCTCTCTCTCTGTGTTCTACGTCTGAGACAGCCTCTGCCTCTGCCTTCCCTCCAAATCGCGTCGTGTATACCTCTACATTATTTGGTTATTATCAAAGACAAAATTGACTCTTTATCTCTTCTCTCTTTCATCAACAAGAGTTTCCACTGTAATATCAAATACGTCAATGTAGGTAATGTATAGAGACAGAAGTGTATTATATGCCTAAAGTATATATCCCCATAGAATCAATAATAATGGAACAATTCAGAAATCGGACACTATGTTGGTCTTATCCAAAAAAAAACAATGGTGCTGTTGGACAAGCGCCTTTGTTGAGAGTTGGGGAGTTTGTTTAGCGTTTTATCATCATGACCACGAAAACCAATTGCCGAGATATAAAAAAAAAGGAATCCCTGGTAACTTGGATGGGTTTGAAGAGGAATTTTTGTGGCTCTTGGTGTTTTTTATTGTTGCATTCTGAAATGGATTTATCCAATCCCCTTTGAGTCTGATTATTTTTTTGGGGTTATAAATCCTCTGAAATTGTCCACATTTCAATCGGCCATAAGTCTCGAGGTTGTTTAGGATTTTCAATATATTTTTTCAGCCGTTTTTAATCCTTGGATATTCTCCTTTATTGATTGAATGCAGTAAATTGTACAAAATATTGAAAAATATAAAATAAAATAAAGTATTCACGCTCTCAAATATCCCGCATTTTCTTGTAATAAAAAAAAGTGAAATGCCAGATTAAAATAATATAATAGCTGCTGTGCAGAATTGCACATTCAGCGTTTGTAAACAATATGAAAAGATATTTTTCTCCCCAAAAATTGTGATCAAAAATCCAAAAAGGAAATCAATGGCACAATAACAAAGTACTTAAATGGCTTAGATCAACATGACCCTGTGAAACCTTGCTTTTTCCTCCTTTTTGTAGCAGTAAAAACAAGAGGAAAATTCTCCGCATGGCAAAAGGTAATTGCTTTCAGAGGGGGAAATTATGACCTAAAATCCGTGGAAGAGAAAGACAAGAGAAAAAAACGTGCTGAGACCCATATGTACATGTAATGCTTCTTAATATACACATACATTTATATAGATAAATACATGTTTATGTTTGTATCTATCCACTTTTAAATCCGCCCTACACACAAGGAGCGACTGGGGAGAGTGAGAGAGACGGAATATAAATAATAATCATAGAGCTAATTTGGTTAAATGCTTTGATTTTGGCAATCTTTTCAATGAACTTGTCCTTTTCTCTCTGTCTCTGTCCCTATCTCTGTCTTTCTCTCTGTCTCTCTCTCTCTCTATCTGTCTCTCTCTCATTCTTCCTGGCAACGCTGAGGTGCTTTATTTGTTCACAAGGTCTGTCCTTGGAAGTCCTTTCTGTTGGGGTAATGACTTCTCCTCACTCACCCAACCCTTTCCAAAGCGAGATATAAACTGTCCTATAGACTATAAACTGTCCTATACTCAACACAAAAATGTGGGCTATGCAATGCAATGCGTTCATTATATCTACCATATGCATGCACATGACAGAGTGCAGAGAGAATCGGAAGAAAGGAGAGACAGAAAGAGATACGAAGAGAGGCAGATGGAGCCAGAGAGACATCATTTATGGAGAGAAGAGAGAGCCGAAGGGGGGAAAGGGAAACAGGAGAGAATAGAAGAGAGATAAAGAGAGAAGTGAAGGAAAGAGGTGACAGCAAAACACATGCAGAACTTATGGGCAATTAGAGAATTTTAGGAATGCGAGAGAAAGAGAGAGACGAAGAAGGAGAGATGAGTTGAGGAAAGAGAGAGAGGAAGAGAAAATGGGAAGAAATAGACAGACGAAAAAAGAGAATGAAGGATGAAGGAGAGAGAGAGAGAGAGTTAAAGCGATATGGAAAAAGAGACGACCGAAGGAGAAAGAAAAAGTAGGAGACCGATAGAGAATGATAGAGACTGAAAGAAAGAAAAAGTGAGAATGAAAGAGAGAAAATAAAGAGAGAGAAAAAGAAAGAGGGAGGGAAAAAGAGAAAAAGAAAGAGACAGAGAAGGAAACAGAGATAGAAAGAGAGAAAAATAAAGGACAAAGAATGAAACAGAGATGGAAAGAGAGAGAAAAAAGAGACAGAGAATGAAACAGAGAGAAAAAGAGGGAGTAAAATAAAGAGACAGAGAATGAAAGAAAGAGGGAGGGAAAAAGAGAAAAAGAAAGAGACAGAAGGAAACAGAGATAGAAAGAGAGAGAAAAATAAAGGACAAAGAATGAAACAGAGATGGAAAGAGAGAGAGAGAAAAAAAAAGAGACAGAGAAGGAAAAAAGAGAAAAAGAGAGAGTAAAATAAAGAGACAGAGAATGAGAGAGATTGAGTGAGAGAGAATGAAAGAGAGAGAAATGGAAAAGCAATGAAAAGAGAGAGAGAGAGGGAGAGAAGCGAGAAAGAGTGAAAGATAAAAAAGGAGCAAAATTTGTTTTATTTGCGTAGAATTTTGCATAATCGCAAACGTCAAATGTTTCCCTTTATGAATTTTCAGTATGAGTGTTATTTGGTTTTTAAAATTATTATTAGGCTAGTTTTCCTATGTTTAATTAGATACATTTTCCTTCATTAAATGCACGTTAACGTTAGTATTACGTAAAAAAACACGCCCAATTTTACAGGACATGCCCACCAAAATGACATAATTTAATGATCCAAATTAATGGCAAACACCGTTTCTTATCCGTTCTCAGGTAATTTCCCTGAGCAAATGGAGCAAACGTGAGTAAAATTTGCATGAAATAAAAGGGATTATTCCGGATTTAAAAGCACATTTGACCCTTGGGGAAATTGTCCGTATCTGAACGAAACACAGAAAAATCCCCGGGGGAATTATTACAACAAATAAATGTGAGCAGAAACCTTTTAATTGTCTTAATCATAGACATAATTTTTAATTTAGCTTGATTAAGCAGGCATTAAATGTCCTATTGAGCAAACAATCCAGTCACGAGCTTCCGTGTAAACACAAGAATTCAGAGATTAAAATTTTTCCATCATTAAAAGGAACGAACAAGAAGAAACGAAAATCCCTGGGAGTCATTGAGAGATAAAAAACGTATTATTCCAATATAAATAATAATAAAGTAAATGCCCAACTGAATTTAACCAGTTTCTGGCCCCCCGAAATGAAGTAATAAAAAGGAACGTGCGTGCCTTGCACATAATATACGTGTGTGTTTCCTCTGGTTAAAGACATTTGAAAAAATGCCGTTTAAAATACAATGGATTTTTTTTCTAAATTTTTTAAATGATATTACAAAGAGGAAAATGCCACAACACGAAGCATTCTCCCTTCCACCTTCCGGCCAAAGCCGTACTACAAAGTAAATCAAATGGTCGTAAGGCAACGTGTACAAACAATGTTTCAAAAAGGGTACAAACAACTCACGTGTCTTTTTTTCTAAATGCCTTTTTTCTACAAATGTGTGCTTTACTGCCAACTTTTCTTTTTCAGGAGCCAAAGACGCTGTACGGAGCACGAGATATTCCCTCACGAGATAAAATGTAATAATCCTCGAGGGGAATCAACACTATTTGGGGGAAATGGGAGATTCGAAGGAATTTTTTGGGGGAATATGTACACATGTATGTATACATGTGTATGTACATGTGTACATATGTATACCATGAACAGCATAGGAATTATGTGGAAGGAGGATGATGATGATGAGAGTGGATGTGTATACGTAATGTAATGTACTAAAGGGTACCTATATACAAACATAGGAAAAAGAAAGTGAGAGGACATTTGGGAAAAGTCGTGTTCATTTGCCAATATATTGTTTTACTCAATAGGATGACAATTAGACTTGTAAACTGACTGAGAGAGTTAAAAAAAAACAAGGAGAGAGAGAGAGAGAGAGAGAGAGAGGATAAAGGCCTTTCTTTCCCTGGGATGTTTTGGTAGTCATTAGCAAGGGTATGTTAGTGGAATTTAAATAATAATGGCTCCGTCCATCCGTCTTCTCCCTGTCTCCTTCTTGTCTCGCTTTTTTCCTCTTCCTTCTTCTGTAGTTTCATTTCTTCATTTCTTCGATCTCTCGTTTTCAGTTTGAATTCCCTTATTAATCATACTTTTTTTCTTTTTCCCTCTCTTTTTTCTCCTTTGCCGTTATCTTCCTCTCTTCTGTTTTTCTTAAAATTTCCCTCCTTTTTCTCTCTCATTGCTCTTCTTTTTCTCTCTAATTATTCATTATTTTTCTCTCTCATTGCTCTTCTTTTTCCCTCTAATTATTCATTATTTCTCTCTCTCATTGCTCTTCTTTTTCTCTCTAATTATTCATTATTTTTCTCTCTCTCATTACCATTCGTTTTCTTTCTAATTTCCCCTCCGTTTTCTCTTCTTTTTCTTTCTAATTTCCCTTCCGTTTTCTCTCATTTCTCTTCTTTTTCCTTATAATTTCCCCTTCTTTTTTCTCTCTCTCATTGATATGATTTTCTCTCTCCCATTGTTCCTCTTTTTTCTCTCACTACTCTTTTTCTCTCTCTTATTTTCCCTTCCTTTTCTCTCTCTCGTTGCTCCGCTTTTTCCCTATAACTTTTCCTTCTTTTTTTCTGTCTCCCATTGCTCGCCTTTTTCTCTCTAAATTTTCTTCTTTTGCTCTCCCTCATTACTCTTCTTTTTCTCTCTAATCTTCCCTTTTTCTCTAATTTGCCCTTGCTTTCTTGCTCAAATTTTCCCTTTCTTCTCTGTAATTTTTCCTTCCTTCTCTCTGTAATTTTCCCTTCTTTCTCTCCTTAATTTTCCACTCTCTTTCTTTCTGCTGGCTCTTATTTTTTCTCTCTCATTTCCCCCTGTCTAATCGTTCATCTGTCTCTTTCCCATTTTCCTCGCTCTCTATTCTATGGTTGCTCTTTCTCTTTCCCATTTTAATTCTCTGTCTCTCTTATTTTTTCTCCATCTCTCGCTCTCACTGTTCTGTCCGTGTCTCTCTCCGAATGCTCCCAATTTTCTCTGTCACTGACTCCCCTGTTCGCTCTCACTGTCTCTTCTTTCCCCTCGTCTCTCTCTCCATTGCTCGCCTGCTCCGTATTCGTCTCGCTGTCTCCTTCCCTCACTTTCTCCCTTTTTTCTCTGCCTCTTTTCCCTCTCAATTTACTCCCTTCCTCACAATTTGTGCAGGCTTTAATCTTCTTTTATTCTCTTTCTCAAATTTTTGTTTACTCTTTCCTCGCAATTATGAGTCAAGTATTTTCTGCTTTCTTCTCATTTCCGTCTCTCTTGCCGAATCCATTTTTCCCTCTCTGTCTCCCTTCCTTTTTTTCTCTCATTTCCAGTCTCTCTGGCTTCCTATTTTTTGGCACTTTCTTCTAGCTCGCTAGCGCTCTAGCTCACTCCGTCTTTCTAGTAATCGCTTGATTTAAGATAATATTGATGGTATGTTTCTTCTCTTTAGTTTTTTGTCTAGCCAGATTTGTTTTGGCAATACCTCGTCTTCTTTGCATTTGCCTCCTATTATTCACTCATCCCTTCCATTTATTCTCCTGCCAAATCTCCTCTCCTCTTTTTCCGCCTTATACTTGTTTTTCCCTCATTAATTCCCCTTCGATCCTTCCTCCCTTCAACCCTTTTTCTCTGTAACACCTTCTCAAAAAATCTCCCACATTTTCATACTCTCGCCTCGCTTGCCCACAATTGTTCTATTAAAGACAAGAACTGTGATTCCGTTCATGCCTCTTTGTTCCCTCCTGATTTTTGATGTCATGCTTCGTATACGTCTCTATGGAGCTCTTGATTTCCATCCGCAAATCGTCTCCCTCCCGCTGACTCCCTCCCATTCATAGCCAGGCTCAAGTTGGCACAAAACACGGTGAGGTACGTGTGACTTTTTTAATGCCTTCCCCTAATGACATGCACCAGCACGTTTGAATTCATTTGGTATTTGTACACACATTCAAGTTAAATAACTTTACGACGTGTCACCTTTGCATTTCTCTCTTTTCTCTCTCTCTCTCTCTCTCTCTCTCTTTCTCCCTCACTCCGTAATTATTATTAAATGCGAATACCTGCTGTGGACTTTGCCAGCAAACAGAAGGTGTGAATGTGGTAAAATTTCTGGTCATTATGTGTGATTGTGTGGAGACGAGACAAACACATATTGTGGCAGAGGGAGAGAGAGAAAAAGGGAGAGAGAGAGAAAGGGAGAGAGAGAGAGAAAGAGCAAAGACCAGAGAGAAATCTTTCCATATTGCTTTGGAACAATTCTTAACTCTGTTTTAACCCTTTTTTTTGCTCATCTCCCACAAGCTTTCTGTCTGCGGATGATAGATGGGAGTTCCATTCTGACCCACTGCAAAGGCATTTCATCTTCCATGGCAATCTCTTTCTCGCTTTCTCTCTCGATTCCTCTATCTCTCCCTTAAGATTTCTCTCTGTTTCTTCGTCTATTTCTCTCCATTTTTTGGCATCGTTTTGCTCTCTCTTTCTTTTGCTCTTTTTCCTTTTCTTTTTTTCGCTCTTTTTCCGTTTCTTTTTCTCGCTCTTTTTCCCTTTCTTTTTCTCGCTATTTTTCTCTCTTTTTCTCACTCTCTTGCTCTCTTTTTGTCGGTTTTTGGTCCTTTTTTCTCTCTCTCGCTCTCTTTTTCCTTTTCTCGCTCTTTTTCTTCCCTTTTCCCTTTCTTTCTCTTTCGCTCTCTTTTTCTCTCTGCTGCTCTCTTTTTCTTCCTTTTTTCTCTCTCTTCCTCTCTTTTTCTTCGCTTTTTCTCGCTCCTTCTTTCTCTCTCGCTCTCTTTTCCCTTTTATTTTTTTCTCTCTCTCGGCGGCTTTCCCCTCTAATTTTTCTTCCCTTTTCCCTCTCTTTGTCTCTCTCGATCTTTTTTCTCCCTTTCTCTCTTTTGCGTTCTCTTTTTATCGCTCGTTTTTTCTCTCTCTTGCTCTCTTTTGCCTTCTCTTTTTCTCGCTCTTTTTCTTCCTTTTTTTCTCGCTCTGTTTTCTCTCTCTTGCTCTCTTTTCCTTCTCTTTTTATTCCTTTTATTCTTTTTTGTTTCTCTCTCTCGTTGTCTCTTTAACTCTCTCTCGTTCTCTCTCTGTCTATGAAACGCCATAAATCCGCCCGAAGCCATCTTCTCCCATGCCAGTTCCTGTTTTTCTACATCCCAGAAGAATGCGGCCTTCAAAAAAAACTGAAATTGAGCAAAGGAGCCCAAGTTTACAGAATTGTATGGGTATAGTTGATCACATTATTTGATGAAAATATTTTGCAGACCAAGTTTTAAGACGCATTTGAAATTTCAAACCCATTAAGATAAACATGTACATACTATGTGTTGATATGCATACATAGGTACACCTATGCATATGTACCTATGTATTCTCCATATTTGCATGTATAATAAGTATGAATTTGTTTGGAATATGTACAGATATAATGATATAAATATATGGTGCAATGTACCCCTTTGGAGATTCACTTTCTTGAAGATTCCGTCACGGTAATAAAATCTCTTGGCTTTTGTAGTGTAATCCAACGTTACATATTATCTTTAATTTCTCTCTCTCTCTCTCTCTCTCTCTCTCTCTCTTTGAGTATCTCCTCTGTTTTCATATTTGTTTACACAAATCAAATGAAATAATTCGAGAGTGTCCGTTTACCTGTACTCTTTCACTGATTGAGACCATAAAAACCTGTGCTCTTTTGCCCATCTTAACAACGTCATCTTTCCATCTCGTCTCTGTGGGCCTTGGATGCTCTTCGAATGGGAAAGATTACATGAAGATAAAGCAAGGATATGATAAAGAGAGAGAGAGAGAGAGAGAGAGAGAGAGATGGGAAATTGGAAAGTCATATATATGCATTGTTAATTTCCCCCACATTACTTTTGGCACCACCACAACACATGCAATTGACCCAAGCCAGTAAAGTTCAAGTTGGCAGTTGTAGGAAAGATGACGACTGCCTTTCCCTTTCCTTCTGTATGCATGAGAGAGGATGAATGAGGAGGGGGGAGAGTGTTCCGAGAAAAAATTATGGAGCTGTGAGAGAAAGAGAAGGAAAAAAATGCAAAGAATTACATGCCAAAGAGAGAGAGAGAGATCGTCAGAGAGACAAAAACAAAGGAGAGAGTGAAGAGGCAAGAAAAAGACAAAAGAATATGGAGTGAGAGAATGAAAAAGCAGCCAAGAATTGAAACTGAATAACTGCGAGAAAAAAGGGGGGATAGATACTAAAATGAAAATTATACGGCATGTATTATGGAGCGGATGAGAGAAATGTTGAAACATCAATTATGAAAGAGGGAAAATAAATAGGGAAAATTGTGGGAAGAAACAGACAAATAAATGTAATGCAATATGGAAGAAAAAAAGACAAATAGTAAGGGGAAAATATGGAGAAAGGAGGGAAATTGATAAAAATAAGCAAGATTTAGAAAATTAGTGAGAAATAAATAAAAAATATGGAGAAAAGGCGAGAAAACAAGTGAGAAATAAATAAATATTGAAAACGCAGAGAAAACAAGTGAGAAAGAAAAATATATGGAGAAAAGGAGAAAACAAGTGAGAAAGAAAAGCATATGGAGAAAAGGAGAGAAAAACGAGAAATAAATAAAAGTAAAGAAACACCGAGTTTCAGGAAAAAATTGAGAGGGGCACGGGAAGGAATGGGAAAAATAGAACAATCAACTAAAATGAGAAAAATAAATAGAGAAAGAAAGATCAGTGAGAAAAAAAGGAAAACATGGAGAAAGGATGGCAAAAATAGGAAAAAATAAGAGAAAAAGTGAGAAATGCAAGATAAAGAAAAGGGAAAATATAAAAAAGCAAAAAAGGCAAGACATGTATAACCCAATAAGAAAAGGAAAAATCAAGAAATGCAAGAGATGCAAGATAAAGAAAATGGAAAATATAAAAAAGCAAGAAAGGCAAGAAATTCCAAACAAAAAAAGAAAAGGAAAATTGGAAAAATCAAGAAAGGCAAGAAATGCAAGATAATGAAAAGAGAAAATAAGAAAAACGTAGAAATGCAAGAAAAACAAAAGGGAAAACGAAGAAAAATACGAGAAACGTAGAGCAATCACGAAAAACAAATTTAGAAAGAGGGAAAATTCGAAAACAGGCGGACAGACGACAGAGAAAATGGAAAAACTTAAAGAAAAGAGAAAAAAAGAAAATTTAAAGGAAAGGCTACCGAGATGTAAATATAAGTGATAAATATTTTTAAAGAGGTGAGAAAATTTAAAGAAACAAGGGAGAAAAAAAGAAGAGAGAAATGAAAGTGAAAAAGAGAGAAAGAGAAAAATGAAAGTGAAAGAGAGAAAGAGAGAAAAAAATGGGAAAGAAAAATAGAGAAGAGAGCAAAAATTGAAGGAAGAGAACAGAAAAAATCGGAAACAAATAGCGAACATCGAGCGAATAGAAATTGGAGAGCTTTAAAGAGAAAAATGACAGAAAGAAGAAGAGAGAAAACTCGTATGAAAAAAAATGGCATTGCATGTAAACATCTTAAGTAATAATTTGATGTCTCACATTTCGCCCAGAAGATCCCATATGAAAAAGTGTGTATCAGCCCGTATAAAGAAATCCCCTTTACCCTTTATGCACATCCCCTGTCTTCCATGCCAATAGCTTTCCTTTTCTCTTTCAGGGTCACTTACTCACTGGGCAAAAGCGGCTCTCTCTCCCTCTTCCACTACTGCCATACTTGCTCTCATCTCTCTATAAATGAAAGACTGTCATGTTATAAGGATATATAGATAAATGTGAATAAAATGAAATTATATATAAGATGCCCTCATCATATTTATACTTGTGTACTCTCAATTCCTCACGTCACACCATGTACGGGATATTTTCTGTAAGAGTCGAGAATCTCTCTATAAAGTTCATTCAGCTTTCCTCATCTTTTCCCTCTTACGTAGAGAAAAAAATTGGAAATAAAAGTTGTTTTTGTTTATTGCACTTGTTTTTTTTTCGAGTCATCAGAGAAAGAGGCAGATAATGGAATTACTTCAAGTTACGTTGGAAAAATTGGTAATGGCTCTAGAGATTTTTTTGGGGATGCTGGGCATATGGCAGAAATTGGAGATGTGACACTCACATTGAATATTAAAGGATCAAAATGAATTGTAACGGCCAAGGAATGACATCGGAACAAATATGAATTAAAATTCGAATTCAAATAAGTGTTTTTACTAATTATGAATACAAATTTAAATTTCGGGTATCTTAAATAATATAAATTCTAATTTCAATACAATTTTATTCAAATACTTAGACATGAATACGTATTTAAATACTTTTTGAATACGTTTAGAAAATTATTTTAATGCAATCTGACAAAATTTGTAGCTTTAAATAAATGCAAAATCATTACACAAAAACATTATAAACTTTTGAATATGAATTTATATTTTGGATGCATTTGTAATTATAAATTCAAATTTAAAATATTGGAAAAAAAATTGGTTACAAATTCCGATTAAAATACTGAAAATTATTAATAAAATGCCGATGAATTTACTAAAAAATATTAATATAATTCCGATTAAAATATTGAAAAATATTAATATCATTCCTATTAAAATACTGCATAATATTAAAATAATTCTGACTGCAACACTGAAAAATATTAAAATAATTCCAATTAAAATAGCGAAAAATATTAATATCATTCCGATTAAAATAGCGAAAAATATTAATATTATTCCGATTAAAATACTGAGAAATATTAATATAATAATTCTGATTAAAATACTGCAAAATATTGATATA
>JAQGBT010007513.1:0-10908 GCA_034698585.1 Disparrhopalites patrizii
GAAAATACGTGAACATTTTTGATAAAATGATTTAAAATGATAAATATTTTAAAATTATTAAAAATTCATCAAAATTCATCGAAATCGAACATTTTTTAAAATCCATCGAAATTCTTAAATGTGTAATACTTGAATATTTTTGAAAATATATAAAATGTTTGAAAATGCATCAAAATTCTTAAAAATTCATAAGCACTTCTATAAGTACTACTATGATTTCTATCTAAATCAGCCTACCCACGTAACGAACATGTACATTAGCTTTCCGTAAGCCAGAAGTCGCCATTTCCCCCCAAAATGCCAGCAAACCCATCGCAATGAGTAGGACGCACAACACAAAAGCAGCCGTGAGGAGGTGGTCGTTCAGTCTCAAAGGCATCTCCTTCCCCTTTCCCAGCCGTCCAATCGTGCCCCGGAGCTTCGAGAACGTCAAATTGTGCACATATCCCAATCGGTCATACACCCACTTTTCCCCAAAGATGACCTTCAAAAGGTCAAATTCTTTGTCCTGCGCCTTGGCGCTGATCCGTTTTTCCTCCAGCCTGGACAGCCCCGTGCTTTGCACGCGGAGGAGCGTCCTCGCCAGCCAGTCCCCGTTGTACGTTTGGAGCAGCCACACATCTGGAGAAAGGAAGTAGCTCTCCTTCATCTCGAAATGGTTCTCCTGGAGAAGGGCGGGCAGGACCTTTTTGTACATCTCGATCATGTCCACGGTGTCAATTACGCAAAATTTAGTCTTCGTGTACAGCGTTTGGATCCTTTCCAGGGAAGTCCTGGGAATTTTCTGGATTTTGTACAGCAGATCCAGCTGGTCCTTGTACACTTCCCTGGAATTGCTCGAAGATATTATTATGACGCTTGCGTAGAGGTCCAATAATTTCTGTTTGTTTTCCGATGCGAAGATGCTGAAGCCATCGTCCAGAACGTCCTTGGCGCTCTTCGGGGACGGCGTCGTTGAGGGCGGCCGAAGCTTGGTGCTTTGGAGCTTGCTCAGATATTCGTTGGTAAGAAGGACGGCGCCGATGCAGAGGCTCGCATACACGGCCTTCCCGCGCATGCGCCGTGGCGCGGAATGCTGACCCCAAAATGGGAAAACGGGGACTCCTATCATTTGAAGCCACATGGACCGATTCAGCGCCAGAAGTCCTGCGCCGACGACGAGGACCGTGAGAAGTGTCAGTTGCCACACACGTCGATCGAAGGGACTCCACAGGTCCCGGAAGGATTTGATTGGCTCCCAAGATTCCCGCCATCCTCCTTCACCGCCATTTTGGCTGCAAGCAATGCTCCAGCTCAAAATTCCCTTCAAAACCAGGGCGGCCTTCATGATCTCTTCCGGCGCCATCAGTTGAGGAAAACTTGGCGCGATGTAATTAAAGGGAATATCGGGGCGAACGTCTCGATTCGACAAATTTGTGGTGGAGAAATTGTGGTATTTCCTCAAAATTTGCACCTCTTCCCTGCCCAAATTTGGGTGGCGGACATCACAGTAAGCGCGAAGGGCGTAGATACCGGAGCCTAGGAAATTTTTTCGCGCCAAAAAATTTACTTGTCGAAATCCCATTTGCATCGCTACCGAAATATTTATTTGCGGGAAACAAATTTCTTCCGGGGATCCGCAGAGACGGACGACGACGTGGAGAGTAAAATTTTCGTGGGCATGCTGGATGACCGAATATTGGTAGGGAAACACATAATGAAAGGTGGAATTAAGGGTCCTCGCTTCGGTGACCAAGAGAAATCCATCGTTGCCGAGACGATGTGAAATACTCTTGACAAGGAACTGATATTGGATCAAATACTGGACTTCTAATCCAGAGCCAACCGCGAGGAAGAAGCGACAATTGGTGCGTTCCTGGGACATGCTGGCCAAGAAATTCTTTTCCAGGGCACGAATTGGGATTTCCAGTAGCCGGAAAATTTTGAGGTAGAGGCTGGTCAATTTGGTGTAAATTGGATCCCATTTGGTTATTCCCTGGAGAGAAAATATCCCAGAACGAACCGTCACGGTCACTTGACAGCGATTTAGTGTGGCCAGCAAGGATTCTAAATCCGAATGGATGGTTAAATTCTCTGGTTGTAGACCGATGCCACCTGCATCGGAAATTAAGACGAAAACCACAAGCCAAATCGTCTTCATCTGGACATTTAAGATTAACATTAGTTCCTGGTTAATTTTTCAAAGAGATAAATTTGTTAAGAGATTTAAAAACAAATCCATTGCAACTGCTTCAAAAAGCATCCGGGTTGCCCGCTTCACTTCGAGGTCAATAGTTATATATTTGATGAGTTGACAATGGCAATTTCAGTAAGGGCTCTTGTAACTCTCAAGACAGGTGTTTGTACTCTTGGGGAGCAGGCATTATGCCAACAATGGTTATGAGGGTATGTTGCACGGAATTAAAATGGACAGTTATACAACACTGACATTTGCAAATTGATGCCCTATTAATGGCATTATGAACAAGCAAATTATTTATTTTTGGTCTCGCTAAAGGTCAACAGGACAAGGCAAGGAAAGTATGTCAGGCAATATTTGTTCTTGGTGGCTCTTCCTGCAAAATTTTCCGCAATGGGCATATGTGACTACGCTAAATTTATGTGTATAAACATGAATGAAAATTCAATTTGATATACGCATATATATTATGTATTGTGCTGTGCTTTAAAATTGTAACGGCTATGAAAATTGATCTGGTTTGTTTCTGTAAAGCTGAACAAATATTCGCGCTGTTGATGAAAACCTAATTACAAGCTTACAAGTAAATTTGTCTAGCATAAACTTGTACAGCGTGTAACAGAAACATGGACCACTCTTTTTTTTCGATTTAAAGGCAAGAGAAGTGATCACAAAATTTTCAAATTAGTATCAAAATGTAGCCAAGGTAAAAGGAAATTTGCCTGCACATGAAAATATTCTGTCGTGACCCCTGACCTCCCGTACCGACCCCTTCAATGAAAACGACTCACCTTTAACATTGAGGGTACAGGAAATGTCACCACTGTAGCCATTATACCCGCTAAGCGCAATGATCCAGCGATGCTGTAGAGCACAACCAGCATGAGTCACATGTAGAATTTAATTTTGGATACAGAAAAAAAGTTTTATCCGGATCCGATCAAGATTGGCCAAGTCATGTCGGTTTTCCTGCGCCAACGTTTGAAAGTCCCATTTTTAATTCATTTACTTCCGGTTTTGATAATAAAGGGCAGAATAAGTGATTTCTTGCACCAATAAAAACCGAAAAATATATGATGTGGATGCAGAATTTTATTGTCAATCCGATCAAACACGAATACCTCAAATCGGATACGAATTGAGAAAGCAACAATGATTTTTTGAAGAAATGTTCGAAACTAGGATTTGTCGGCTGAATGTAATTTTTAATGTCACCATTTTGAAGTTGGCACAATAAAATTGTCGTATTGCTATCAGATTTGGAGAATTTATAGTTTAACGGATTGGCAATAAACTTCTGTGTCAGAAACAGATGCATCTCGATTTTTAATGATGCGGGAAAAATTCTATTTTGCCCTTTATAGTCAAAATCGGCATAAAAACAACTTATAACAACTTTTTCTCTGAAACAACTTTATTTTTCAGCCCTTCGTATATGTATAGTAGCTATACATGTTAAATGTTCCATATAACTACTTTTCTATATAGCAACCATTTTTGCTCTTCCCTTCAAGGTTGTTATAGCGAGAGTCCACTGTGTAAATTATGTGGCACTATTTTATATATGCCAATAAGCATATGTATCAATTCTAATATAAAAACGATGACACTTTAAGTCCGCGCCGAAATTGAGATCCGCGTCTTCAACTATCCTTTCTCTCTCATGATGTCCATGGGCAAAATCGCCCTTCTGTTTTCGTCATCTCCTGGCTCTTTATCGGGCTACACTACTTCTCCTTCACGGGCCACATCATGTTTCTAATCGAACTCATCGCCTTTCTAATTTACATCGCCCTCTTCGGGTTTTTATACCGGATCCCCGCGTCCATAAACAATCGCGTTAAGGAAGCAAAGTTAAGGGCAAAAATTTTGGTAGTGGAACGCAAAGCGATTTCGGACCGAATTCTGGCCAAGCGATTGGATGCCGTAAGACATTGCGGGGTGCAGGCGGGAGGATTCGGCTATTTTGAGCTGGATACCGTGCCCCCCTTTGCGGATTTTGTTGCGGTGCAAGTGTTCAATTTGCTGATTACATTATCAGCATAAAAATTTGTATGTTTACGCTTGTTTATTGCCAGCTAGTTTATTATAGTTTATTATTGTGGACCAATTGTTGCCACAAAATAAATTACAGCTTGTACTCAGTCTATTTTCGAAAGCTGAGATTAGTACAGTTATACGCGCGTATGCGATTTTAGTGATTCATCTTGGGTATAGTCATTGCGCTATTACGAAAAATTGTCCTATTTATTATGGTAATTTTAATTATTTTAATTAATTTAATGACTGAAGCTTTAATAAAATAATATATATATATACATATATGTACTTTATTGGCTATGAAAAATTTATGCTGTGTACTTAATAATCTGTAGAAATATTGTGTTGCGTATATACGTAATTGTTTATAGAAAATTTGTGCGATACAGTATATGTACTTAATAGTTTATAGACAATTTGTAGTATGTATATGCTTTGTAAAAAATAGAAAATTTGTGCTACGTACCTGCACTTTTTAGTTGAAAGAATATTTACTTTAAGGTTGTACTTTAAAGTTGTACTTTAAAGTTTATAGCAAATTTGTGGTATGTATATTTTTAATTTATATAAAACTTGTGTTATGTGTTTTATATATTAATAACAAATTTGCGCTATGCAAATTAGGTTTGGGTGCTTCGAAATGTAATTGCCAATCTATCACTAATAACGTTCTGGTCGGCAAATTTCAGTTGTCGTTCCAGCATTGTACAGTCGACTCTCCCTATAAACGTACCCTATCTGCACCAAACAAAGTGCTTTTATAACGAACTGCTGGTATAGAGAATTAGTTAAAAAAATATTAATAATAATTAATTAAGATTATTTTCAGGCTTAACTCTGATAATTTTCCAAATCAAAACAATATTTAAAAAATTGGGCGTAAATTTTAGTGAGAAAAGAATGAAATAGTGCTAGTATAGAGAAAAAGTTAATGTTGAAGGGATACCTGACTTAGGTGCTAATGCTCTTATAGGGAGAAAGTGCTGTTATAGTGAGAGGAATGTGAGCGAGGGAAGAAAACACCATGCTGTTATAGTGTAACTCCCTAAGGAGTGCTCTTATAGAGAGCGTACTTTACATGGTAAAGGTAGAGGGATTTAGAACTGCTGTTATAGAGTAAGTGCTCTTATAGGAACGGCCGGTATAGGGATAGTCGACTGTATAGTGAAGTTTTAGCTTTTGTGCGCCACGAACAGCGTCACGGCATTGTCAATGATAATATCCAGCAAAGTGAGAGTCAATCCCGTGTCAACAAATCCGAATCCAACCAGCCTGGTCTGAAGTGGACGGTAGCTGGCCACAGATTTGCCAGCGACGGTGATTTTGCCCTCCAATCCCCGCCAGTTGAAGAGGACGACGCGGGAATGCTCGTAGCAAGAGGCGGTTAGCGGCACTATTTTCAGCTCCAAGAGGAACGTCAACGCAGTTAAGGCAAAAAAGGATTTGACAGAGTGAACCGTCACGAGCTGCACGAAATTGACCACGATAATCAGAGCGAGCGTGGCGATGGTGGCGAGCGTCACGTGAGCCATCATGCTGTTGCATTCGTTTTGGAGAACCATCAACATTCGATATTGGCGCATGCCCTCTGCTGATACTCCGACTTTCCTCTCTGACATTCTGGAAATATTCAGCACAACGGGACATGCATTTACTTGGTAACAAATGAATTCTAACAGTTTACAATATCCATACAAAGGTTGTCTCTAATTTGAAACTTAGGGGCGTTGTAATTTACAAATTTGGTCAGAAATATTTTTATTCATCTTACGGCAAGTAAGCCTTGCAGGTCCCTGCTTGCAATATTAGGAGCAGTAAGAAGAGCGAGCCGCCGATGTACTGCAGGACGAGGATGTAGCCGTGAACGGCCGTTAGGATCCATCGAAGAGTGCCACGGAAAGGGCTCTTGGGCAGGATGCAAGTGAGCATGAATTCCAATTGGGGTTTCCGAATCAATTGTAACAAGTGTACCAATATCAGGGCAATCATGGTGTAGATGCTCGCAATTTTTATGGACCATCTCAAACGTTTGGACGCCGCTTTTTCGTTCCAATTAGGTTTATTGGTATTGCTGCTGGCTGTATGGAACTTAGATTTTTAGGGAAATTTGCCATTGAATTTTCAATTGAATTATCAATTCAATTTCAATTTAATTTCCAATTGAATTTCGATTTAATTTCCAATTGAATTTGCAACTAACTTTGTAATTTAAATGCCAATTGAATTTCTATTTAATTTCCAATTGAATTTGGATTTAATTTTTAATTGAATTTTGATTTAATTTCCAATTGAATTTCGATTTAATTTCCATTGAATTTCGATTTAATTTCCATTGAATTTCGATTTAATTTCCAATTGAATTTCGATTTAATTTCCAATTGAATTTGCTATAACTAGTCACTATAACAGCATAATTTGAAGCGCAGATAGGGTGCCGTTATAGTGAGAGTCGACTGTATCAGGAGCCTACCTTTATTTTGAAGACGAATGAGTTTGAGCACATAGCTGTGCAAATCCTCCGCCCGTCGCGCAAGGAACCAGTAATACGTGGAGCACATGAGATTCCCACTCATATATCCCTGGAAATTTATCTTCTCCTTCGGGCTCAACCATCCTTGATGGTGGCAAATGATGAATTTGGAAAGGAGGTAGACGTTAAAGCCAATGTATAAGCCTATATTCCCAGCCCACCGCAGACGTCGCCATCCGACGTTCCAATGCTCAATCCTCCCACTAGACCCATCCACAGCCAACGGTAAAACGCCCCATTTGGAAATAAATTTGATCACTTGCAGGACCAATTCCACCACTTTATTGTTGGTGCTTGAGCCTTCCGAGGGCACTTCCGCCTGGCTTTCTGGATCCGCCGGTAGACTTTGACTTCCGGAAGAATTCGTCATGTTAATTTGCAGTGCCGCAGTGCAGTTCTAATCCCGTAGGTCGGACAAAACGCCGTATTTATGCTTGAGTAATATTACTGGAGATACACTAAACCTGTGGAACCTGTGGAAACGTTGGAGTTGCTGACTCACACCTGGAAAACTTTCCAGTCCCTATTTATACAAATAAGCTCTCCGCCCGTGCTAAGTGCAATATTGGAACAATAAAATTATTTTTTTGTTGGCAATCAAGACAAGGAAGTTCAATTAAACTTCAATGCAGTTCTGGCTTAAACAAAGATATAATAATCTTATTGTAGGTTCACCTACGTATTGATTCATACGTATGTTGATACATATCCACCGGGCTTACATAAAAGAGTATTTTGCCATATGGAGAACCAAAGCATTAGCCGCAACATCTCCGTATTCAATCAGTGATATTCGCTACCCACATTTGCCCACGTGAAACAGGAGAGGCTGATAATAAATGACAATTGACAATATCAAACACGGACTTCCTCCGCAATTTTCGCCGTAGAAATGGCAGGCTCTCAAATTTAATGGATTAATTGGATATTAGAGTAATTGTGGCATACATATACTAATACTACGTTTTAGCAAAATTCTGCATCTGCTGATTGTACTGGATGATTGGCTCGGCCGTGCAGGGCATATCATCTAATATAATAACGTATGAATAACGGATATTTTAGACATACGAGGGTGGTATGAAAAGTTTTTTATATGCCTATGATAAAACTGTGCGGCATTCTAATTGTACTCATTCTATGGTACATACTATGGTCTCTTAAATGTGTGCATATAAAATCTCGGGTTGCTGGTCCCAACTGCTATAAAATAGGACAGTTCATAAGTACAGAAATTCGAGTTTGCCAACAAATACCACAATTATCTTCAAATCTCCTACTGCGCAGTGATTTCTTCAAATGTTGAAATACACAGGAATTACTTGAGGTTATGTGTGTCTTCTCTGTCGTCTAGCGTTGCGTAATTTCTTAATGTTAGGATATTAAGCTGCCCCTTTGGTTGTCATTTTGTGGAGCAAAGATGTTAATGAACCTAAACCCTTACAAACCCAGAGCCCTCCGAAGGAACTTTAACTGCTGCCTTTTAGAGGGTGATATCGTTTGTGGTGGTGAAATCGAACCTAATTTTTTTTTACTAAAATGGCACTATGCTAATGAAATCCGAGAGTCCCCAAGCACCTTCACTAAATTTGAATGAATTTTGCCAAGCAGTTTTTCTTCAACAGAATTTTATTTGAAGACATTCCGCATGTCTTTTTGGTAAAATTCAATTTCTACCTTACTTTTCAATTTTGGAGCTTTCCTATTTTCTAACGGTTGAACCTACCAAATCCAGATTTTGCTTGCATAAATATATAAATATTTTGCAGGAATGAGCAGGATTTGAATGCCGGACAGTTTTATCATAGGCATATAGAAAACTTTTAATACCACCCTCGTACTTACAAAATTACTGCGTGGGTAATATTCTTGTCATCTATAGTTAATTGAACCCCTACATGAAGCATTTTGATTCATTTGCATTAATTTTTCGTGAGTATGGTTGTATAAAATATGCACATTTATATAAGTATACGTAGGTACATACATATGTACCTACATATGTATAACATACACATATATAGATATATACATATCGTCGGTGAAGAAACGTATCGGACTATCTCCAGCGATCGCTAATTCACGAAGTGATCATCTCTATTATGCCTCTGCACAAAGTAATCAAGTCCATTAAAAATCAAATAGATACCCTTGGGCCTTGGACGAACTACCGCGCTATGTCCTTTTAGCTAATTTTCCCATTTTCCGTCTGAACGAACGGACGCTTCATTTATTTGATTTTTTTCACAAAATTGCATCTCGTATTATATTTTCGAACCAAACGTGTGTATAGTGCTTTCAGTTTGTTGTTTGTATTTTTTTGCCCACCCACAATTTTCATAAAACATGTGGGGTTTTGTTTTTGTTGATAACTCTGTTTTTTGCGTGTTATAGCTATTATATTAGTTATTATACGGAGCACAAAGTACAATTTTGCTTTTGCTTTGTTTATAAACAAAATCGTGACAACTTACAACACTACGTGTATAGAGGACCAGAAATTTAACAATGCAAATTAGTTCAGTTCGATTGTGATAAATTTTGTTTAGTTTGCTGTTATAATCAATTTGCAATGGCGGTCGGGCTTAAATCTGTGCTATTCGCTATTCTACAAATTAGACGTGACTGTAGTGGTAAAAAAACTGAAAAAATTAATTTATATTGGTTAATTAGTGAGTATATAGAATCCTAATTTAAATTTCTCATAGTCTTCATTTTGAAAAATGTATTCAATATTTTTGGTTTTGATTTATTTTTGGAGATGATCACTTACTGCGCGCAAGAAAAATGGAGATCACTTCGTGAATTAGCGTTAGTTCAATTAGAAATAGTCCGATACGTTTCTTCATCGACGATATGGTCCTACATAAGTATAAAATCCGATTAACGCTATTTATCGATTTCCCTTCCGGCTTAGTGAGAATATTTATTTCAGAAAATATATATTTGTCATATTGGACATCACGCCATTAAAAACGCCTTGAAAAAACAGAGGGTGCAAATTTATTGGTGGCACATGGCTATGTATATGTACCGTGCTCATGAGCATTACATATGCATATGTAATGCCCTGTTTAGTATCTATATGCCTATACATGAAATCTGACGAGCATAGAAAAAATAACGTTAATATGCAAAATTTCGTTGTAATAGACAACAAATGGGTACTAATTTATTTTCTTTCTTGAAGGGGCTCTCTTTGACGTAGTCGCAAATAATGAACGAACTAAACCAAGTAGTTTAATAAGGACGTAGGTGAGAGTGGCAAGGGCTATGAAGGCTGCCCCGTATACGTCCAATGAACGCTTTACGAACCAGTTTTGGTGGACGGCATTTGGCCTGAGGAAGGACGTATCGCCGTGGCGGAGGACGAATTCTACCCACCACACGGCAGTTTGGACAGCCTTCATTGGTCGGTCTCTGAATCGCTTGGACTTGAACAACATATTCCGTTTGTACCTACAATAATTCCGTAGTATAGTACATATTAATGTAATCGCACAGTAAAAGTTTTCATCGCTTAAAAAATTTGTAATCACTTAATAAATTTGTCTCTAGAAGCTTTTTTACAAATCTGACACTAGATTTGTCAAAAATTTGTGACTATAGGTTTCGCCGAAAACTTGGCACTAGAAGTTTGTATAAAATAGTTGTGCAAAACTAGTAGTTTTGCACAACATTTACACTAGAAGTTTGTATAAAATTTGCCACCACAATGTTTGTCAAACATTGGTCACTAGAAATTTTGTAAAAAAATTTTTACTAGACGTTTTGTCAAAAATTTGCTTCTAGAAGTGTTGTCAAAATTTGTGACTATAGTCCAAATTTTCTATAGAAGCTTGGTTCAAAATTTGTTTATAGAAGTTTTGTCAAAAATTTGTCACTAAAAACATTGCCAAAAACGTGTAAATAGAAATTTGGTTAAAAATTAGTAAATAGAAGTTTGGTTAAAAATTTGTAAATAGAAGTTTAGTTAAAAATTTGTAAATAGAAGTTTGGTTAAAAATTTGTAAATAGAAGTTCGGTTAAAAAATGTTAAATAGAAGTTGGACTAAAAATTGTTAAATTGAAGTTTGGTTAACAAATTTGTAAATAGAAGTTCGGTTAAAAAATGTTAAATAGAAGTTGGACTAAAAATTGTTAAATTGAAGTTTGGTTA
>JAQGBT010007514.1:0-10908 GCA_034698585.1 Disparrhopalites patrizii
ACGCTCTTCCGATCTTTCTCTCTTTCTCTCTCTTTCTTTCTCTGTCTCTCTCTCTTTCTCGTTCTTTCTCCCGCTTTTTCTCTCCTTTTCGCTCTCTCTCTCTTTCTGGCCATGTCTCTGTGTCTCCGTCCATTTCTCTAGCACTCTTTAAAACTTTCCTCTCTCTCTCCGTACTTCTTGACACACACTCTCTATAACGTATATTACCGCTGTGCTAATGTATGGAGACAGGTGCCTTGCAACTTGTTGTTGTTGTTTTTTTTCAGCAATTTTTTTTTATTCGTGTGGCGAAAGCAATACTGAGTTCTTGGTTAAGAACTGTGTAATAAAGACGAGAGAGGGGGGAAAACAATTTTTTCATTATAATACAAAGTATGCAAGAGGCAAAAGAATTTCCCTGGGCTTGGGTGTAAGTAATTTACTATGTGTGGGGTAGTGGCGGTGGAAATGTTATTTTACTACAAAAATTACTTACATGGAATATTGTGGTTGGAGTTGTGGCTCTTTCTCTCTCTCTCTCTCTCTTTGTCTCATTCTCTCTCTCTGTCTTCCTCACCATCTTTCGTCGACGGCTTTCATCGTATCAACTTCGTCATCATCATTGTTGTCCCACACTTGTCGAAATTTTCCCCTATCGATTCGAGTCTTTAAAAGAAAATTCACTCAGAAGGCACTCTTGTGTATGATGTGGTATGAAAGGAAAAAAAACCGGCAATTTTATTGTTATGGAATAGTTTTTTAATCCATTCACATGTCTCAAGATTTTTTTTTCTCTGGGTGCTTTTTCTGGTTCTTGGGGCGACATGCATATGTATGTAGAATATGTGATCTGCTTTGTTTTTCCTCTTCTCTCTCTCTCTCTCTCTAACGTTCTTCTATTGTTGTCCCTCTTCCGTGATATGGGATACTGATATGACGAAAAGTACTTTGACTTTCTCTCCCTCTCTCTCTCTCTCTAGCTATGCTTCTAGTGCTCATCCTTATAGTAATTATATGTATTCGGTGTATATGAAGACCCGAAAATATCTGCACGCATAAATATTTTATGTCCTACCTTATCTCCGACTTCATCAAAGTGCATTGGGAGACCCATTATGATCTTCCCTAGTTTAAGTACAAGTATACGTAGGTATACATACATATAGTCTAGCGGACTCTCCTCACAACACGGCATTGCGTATTGTGTACTGGTTTCCCCCGCATTCAAATCCACAACGTCAACTAGGCGATAATGGTATAATTTATTAGCCATGCAAACATTTCACATTTTACCTTCCCAACAAATCAACTAGTGTGGGTATAGGCACTTTTTTTTATACACAAGGAAGAAGAAAAAAAAATACTCTTTGGCTCAAGAAATATTTATCCCTTGAAATTTGTGTATATGTAACAAAAAACACATGACTGCACTTTACAATATATTTCTCCTTGAGAGGTGTGTGCAGGGGAGGGGGGAAGAAGAGGATGTTCCTTACTGTTATATAGTATGTATAATTTGAAACCTATATATCAGTGTATATACCTACATGTATATATACACACTTGGGATTTGCATTTGAATCCATTACATAATAATGGACATCCCGATGCTGGCACGATGAGTCTCTTGTATATGCATGTGGAGGCCTCCAGGCTATTCTGTCTAGTGCAGTTGCTCAGCATGTACTTCACGTATTTCAAAAACTTTAAAAAACTATATCTTTTGCTTTAGGTGAGAGAAAAGCATTTAAAAATCGCTTCTCTCTCTCTCTTCTGCCTGACACCAAAAACTTTTTTCTCTTTCAACTTTCAAGCCTCTCTCTCTCTCTCTCTTTCTCTCTCTCTTTCTCTCTCTCTATCTTGGACTCCAGCCTGAATTTCTCTAGAAATTCCTCCATTTCCATCCTCTTAAATTTGTTTTATACCATCCAACATTTTTTTTTCTAAATTTGGGTAGTGACGTAGGCACATGTTGGATGGAATGTGTGGAACCCACCAATTCTTCCATTTCATAAACTACTTGTCTACTTTTTTGGGAAGGAAGAGCGTTGATTTCAATGAGTGACGCCACAAATCTAAGAAAATCCGGAACGGGCGCAAGTTCTATATAAGGCATTTGATGTACTTCTATATATCCCTGAACCCGTCGGGGTTTTTATCATAATGCAAAGTAGAAGTTGATCATGTTCGTTATAATTCAAGTTGCAACTACTACAGAAGGGGGTTGTGTGCAATTTTTTTTATTGTTGATATGCAAAGGACCGGGAATAAAAAAAAACGATTGGCGCCAATGCTATGCCATGGTTTGACTGGGACTGCTGCGAGAAACGGTATCATTGTAATAACCGTGACCAGTATGTATCATGTGAGCTGGTTCAAATAATCGGATTGTGCGTGGGGATAAAAACTTGTTGAATGAACTGTAACAGGAGCAGTCCCAGTTTTATTAAAAGGTGAATGGCAGTACAGAAAGGAGGGACAAAAAAAATTATTGTTGTATATAATTATTTATAATGGACATTTTTTTTTTGTTTTTGCCATTGACGTATGGTGAGATTGCTCATTCTGTGATATTCGCGCTGTTTATGAATAACTACAGGAGTAGTTAGTACTCGGGTGGAGGGGGAAGTCAATAAGAAAAGAAGTGGAGGAGGAAGAAAGGAAGAAACAGTAAAATTCCTTCATACTAATAATTAAGCAATTGCCATACTTGTTATTTCGTAGGGTAAAAAAAAAGTCCGTACTGATGTAATTGTCGGGTTTAGGTTTGTGGGTAGTTTAATATTGCAATCCTGTCACAGTATATATGAAGATAAAAAAAAAGTTTTTATTTAATAATTGCCCCGAAGGCTTGAAGGAGTTCAAGAGATTTTTTTTTGGATACAAAAAAAAAGTAGTATATGCATACATTCATCCTCTTCATATTTAATATTGCAAGGGGGAGTGCATATAATTCGATGATGGCAAAGGTGCGTCCAGTAGTAGCCATTGTGGTAGTTGGCAATGGTGCTGATGGTAGTTTTTACACATTGCATATGTGCCTTCCATATGGAAAGGATAAAGTATTTATACTTGAATGCATTTTTATGTATTTTATCTGTACCATCATCATCATCCCTCCATGACTCACATTTAGATTAGATTCTTACATATGCATAGGACGAAAGAGAAAGAAGAAACTTTTTTTTTACCATGTGCTTGTGCTTCAAGGCATATAAATAACAAGATGCAAGCTCATCACACCGCCAATTTTCAGCCCACATCCGTTCCCTGAACACACATGATAAAACTATACATACACACGCGTTTTGAATTCACCGGAGGAAGGGCTCTTTTTTTTGGGAATAAAGCTTTTTCTTATAGTCCTTAAAATATTTTAAATTCATTAATTATTTCTTTTTCAGTGAGATGCCATCTGCTTCCCTTATTGAGAAAAAATCCCCCCTTTTGACAAATATGTGTTTACTATTTCAACTTGTTTGTTTTCTCCTAATCCTTCATCCAATGTTTCTTTGGATTCTTGTTTATTTCCGGTATATATTTTTTTCCTCTCTTATTTCTCACAACTGTTACTTAATTATGGTTCATTTTTATTTACTTATCTACGGTTAATTAATTAGCCCTAGGGAAAGGTGTATTTACCCGGGGGAAAGTCGGAGATCCGGTTCAAAAAAAAATTTTTTTTTTGGTGGTGGGAATATTTCATTGACAACCATTAGGTGGGTTCTTCCCTTGTTATGTTTTTTTTTCTAATTTTTTTTTCTAATTTTTTTTTCTAATACAAGGGTAAAAATTGGGCAAAGTCCCTTGACGAAGGACTTGATCTTAGGCTTTCCCATATGTCAAAAAGTTGGGACAGGGGCAATTACCCCCCGGTTACATGTGTACGTGCCCCTAGACACCAATGTGGTTCTTCTTCCCGCAATAATGTGGACCTTTAAGTCATACCACCAACACACTTGTATATGACATTCAAGGAACGTATTTTTTTTTTAGTATGCGTACCACTGTAATAGTCACAGGTCCCAATATATTTCCTGAACAAGTTCAAATGTCAAACTTAAAGGAATGGAGGGAGGAAAAACATTTTTTTGACTTCTTCCAACTTTTTATTCTTTCTCTCTCTCCTACTCCCTCTCCCTTCCGTAAGGAACAAAGTGAGAAGGAATGCAATTATTTCAACTCCAGAGGTTTTCTTCTTCCTTGGGAATGAGCAAGGGAAAGAGAGAAAGGGAGGGAGAGAGAGAGAGAGAGAGAGTGAAAAAAAGGTAACATTCTAATACACAGGGTGAAGGAAATTCCTGTGTCACTTGCGCCACATTTTTTTCTTGGAACAAAAATGTTATGAAGTCAGAATTTGTATTGTATGTATGTGTTTCCTTGGTACTACTCAAGGGCAATACGTTTCACCCCCCGTACACACGTCCGTCTCCATTTATCCCGGAGCTGTAGAAATTAAAAGGTTTGTAATTAAAATAAGGGTTCAAGTTTGTGTCCCAATAGGCTCACCACCGTCTTCGTAGTTTTTTTTTTAAACTTCGTTCCTCAAAGGAATCTATGGGATAGTTGCTCATAAGGCTCCATTGTCAGTTTTGGAAGATACAATAAACACCTGAGACTTGCTCTCCCCCTCATTTCACTACGTTTTTTTCATATTTCACGAACGTTTACATTCTTACTTTCTTCTCCAGCCACTCATCTATGAAAATGCATTCACCGTTTTTTCTTGAGTCCAATCACGCAAAAATGTTTTTTGACGTCCTTGAGAATTAAAGCAACCCTATAAATTGAATCTTTTTCAAAACAAATGGGCTTTTCCACCGCAGTAATGCTGTGTTAGAAAGGCAAATACATGTAGTGGATTGATTCTCTTTGGACTCTAGCTGTATACAAGCACGAAGACGGGGCAGATTACAATTTTTCAAAACAATTTTTGTCTTAAAAAAATAAAGCCGCAAAACATCCGCTCATCTTGCATTCTTAAGAAAAATATTATTAAAAGACTGTGGCTGTTTCCAAATCTCCAGTGAGTCACTTTAAACAACCCGTATTTAGTGTAAAATGTCTCTAGGGCATGTATAAATTTTACATTACGTTCACAATACCAATACTTAGCTATGGCCATATACAAAAGTTTAAAGAACAAGCTTCTTCCAGAGGCATAGGTCAATGTGAAGGTAAGCATCCTTTGGAGTTGTAAGTTGGAGGGAAAGGGTTAAAAGAATTTAAGAAGAATTTTTATATAATTTTTTCTCACACTACCAAGTCTTTTCCGGGTCAGTCTATGAATCTACTCATTTTCATGGGTAGAACTGTGCTTTTTCAATGCTTGGAGCAATAGCAAATCTTTTTGTTTTCTGTTTAATATCTGCCTAAAATATTTATTTCACTCCACCTGTTGTGTCTTGGGAATAACTGAATTTACTTTAAAATATTAACTATTTCAATCTTGTAGACTGGTTAGCTTCCATAATTATAATTTCTATCACTTCCTTCTATTAAAAATATCCGTGTAATTTTGACTCAGTAATCTTGGAATCACTCCATGAAAATTCAATCAACAAAATCAGGAAGAGCTCAAAGCCAAATGTTCCGATCAAAATCTTTTTGAATTTTCTGTTCGGGGAAAGTCATTTGATGCCTATCTTCAAAATATACAAAAATTTAACTGCAAAGAATAATTTCAGCAGCAAGTTTAAAAAAAATAACAGATTGTGGGAATATTTCCCCCTTCTAGTAACAGAATGTGGAGGGAGAAAAAAAAACAAATTGCTGTTATCCTAGGTTGGTCCTTATTATTCCTGTACAGTTCCTCCTCTTGTTATTAGAAAATTGATTTATGTCCATTGGAAAAGAAACAGGCTTCGGATCTCGTTCCTATATAAAATGTAATAATTTTTTATTAAGTATTATTATTTTATCAGCATGAGTGTAACACCTCTAGGTACATTCCCTACATTGCATATCATCCAACATTGCCTACTATAACCAACGACAATGGAAGTACATGCATGACAATAGGAGTACATACATACTACATCAGCCCATGAAAATATATCCCAACAATGCCCTGTGTGGTATAGTGAGGGAAAGAGAGTCCAGAAAAATAATTTTCTGGCTGAGGGCCGTGGTGTGTGATTATTTGTGTTATTGTTAGC
Organism: Disparrhopalites patrizii; assembly: GCA_034698585.1. Classification (NCBI taxonomy): domain Eukaryota; kingdom Metazoa; phylum Arthropoda; class Collembola; order Symphypleona; family Sminthuridae; genus Disparrhopalites; species Disparrhopalites patrizii. The sequence goes on from JAQGBT010007514.1 coordinate 6,138, forward strand.
ATATTTGAGCCTGGTTTTCCAAAGGTAAATCACAATCCTTTTCCTTAGTTGAACTCAAGAAAGAGAGCGAAAGCTCGGGGATTGGAGTCAAATGGACTGGAGAACTGGATGATAACAATGTGTAAAAAGAAAATATTAAGTGGCAACGAGGGAGAGAGAAAAGTAGAGAGAGAGAGAGAAAGAAAAAAAAGAGATTTGGGTGTGAATGTGTAGTACATATAAGAATCATGAGCATGCCTATAGTCATGTGTAATGGGAGTAAAAAGGAAGATGAGGAAGTGAGAATTGATCCCTATTATGAGCGTGGTGCCGAGGGGTCAATAAATAAGAGTGACAGCATCTTGGAGTTCCTGGCGTTCCTCAGTTAACCGAGGGATACGCCAAGGGAAGAAGAATAAGAGAGAGAGAGAGAGAGAGAGAGAGAGAGACAGAGAGACAGAGAGAGAAATACAGGGATCGTAGCACTACCAACAACTATACCGTTGGAACCTCAAGTCTCCTTCTTCCCTCTCGCCTCCTCTCTTTCTCTCTAATATGGTCCACTATTCTCGTTACTTGTTATTACACGTACTTATAGTACCATACTTTTTTTTCACAGGTGAAATCCTTCTCACTATACTCCCTACAATAGTAGTCTCACATACGTACGGGTGAGTGGGAAGAGCAGAAGTACCAACGAGAGAAAGAGGAGTCTCCCAATTGCTAACCATGGGAACTCTCTCTCTCTCTCAACAAGCTCCACGACAATCCCATATGCTTTTTTTTACCTATCCACGGTGCGAAAGAATGTTTGCGGGAAGAAAGAGCGAGAGAGAAAGAGAGAGAGAGGAGGAAAGAGAGACAGGGCAGAAAAAGAGAGAGAAATAGACAGAACCAGGGGAAAGAGAAGACAAAGAGGGAGAAAGGGAGAGAAGGAGAGAGAAAGATAGAGAGTACAAGGTTGAGAGAAAGAGAGTGAAAAAGAAAGAGAGATCGAAAGAGAGAAAGAGAGAGAAAGATAGGAAAAAAGAGAAAAGGAGAGCGAAAGAAAGAGAATGACAGAGAGAATGAGAGAAACGGGAAAAGAGAGACAAAGAGAAAATGAGAGAAGAGAGGAAAAGAGAGAGAAAATGAGAGGAGAAAGGAAGAGAGAGAGACAGAGAGAAAATGAGAGAAGAGAGGAAAAGAGAGACACAAAGAGAAAATGAGAGAAGAGAGGCGAGAGAGAGCAAGAAAGAAGGGAGGTGAGATATTATGAAGAAGAAGAAAACTCGTTTCAATCCGTCTCTCTCTCTCTCTCTCTCACACATATGTATAGGATATAGCATTTGTTTGTCTTAAGTGCTCTGTGTCCACAGTAGCTCCTTTTCCTCTCTTCACCACTTGTACTGTCTATATATTGGAGGCCCATGCTTTTCATTTGTCTTCTCACAGGCCATACAGTGTGTAGTATGACTGGGAGAGAGAGAGCAAGAGAGAGAGAGAGAGGGCAGAATAGGGTTGAATACATTGTCTTGCCTTTGCTCGCATCCTTACGAAGGTGAGGGGTCGAGTAATCTTATTATGAGAGCATGAGGGTGTGGAAAAAAATTCTTGAAAATGTTATGAGGTTGGGCTTTTATTCGATATACCATTGGAGTTTTTTTTTCTCTCTCTCTGTTTCTTTCCTTCATCTTTCCCTTACTTCGCCTCCTTTACCTTTCCTTTAACTCGGCAATAACAACAACAACTACCACCAACTTCTACCATGCATTTCTTTACTACCGAGAGAGAGAGAGAGAGAGAGAGCTTGACAAGGTCCGAGAGATGCTGTACATACCTTCCTTCGTGCTCCGACCATTACTGTACGTAGTTAAAGCCAGCACATATTGGTGGAGGTTACTAGCACTCTTTAAATGAGCCTCTTCATTGAGACATTCCTCCAGTATTTTTTCCTCTATCGTCTTCCTTGTACATGCACCTTTCAAGTACTTCCCTGCACTCTCTGTCTCTCTCTCTCTATCTCTCTCTCGCCCTCCCTCTCATTCCATAAGTCTCAATCTCCCATGTCCCTGCTCGACTATGTACGATAAAATATTCATCATTCTCTTCATTACGCCTTTGCTCCTCTTCTGTATACATTCTGATTATTCACTATCTTTTATAAACTACCTTAAGTACACTCAAGTACATGTTCATCCGTATTTCTACTTGCCTTCTTTTCTCCTGTTCGTTTATGTTTTTTTTCGTCTGTGTGTGTGTCTGTGTCAATTCCCCCAACTCACACCTCTCATTTTCTTTTTTACAAGATCCCTTGTTTTGTGTAGATGACGCTATTAACATGGCTCCAATCATGCTTGTAAAAACCCCCGTATTTCTTGTCAATTGCTTCCATTATTACTATGACACGACAGATTTCAACTGTTATTATTCTTATTATTGCTCTGGACATGGGACAAGGGACGATTTCATTAGGAAGATGAAAGCCGGGCGTGTTCCCTGCTTATGTATGATCACCTCCAACTTAGTCTGGGATAATTAATTAAAAGTAATGCAGATCCTTTTTGTTGGGAATACATGGAACAAATGTACTTTTTTATCTATCTGAAATTATTTTCGGGTTGGATTGACAATTACAAGTCCCCGGGGGATTCTTTGGTGGGTGAGGAACACATTTTTTTAAGTATTTAAAATTTGTGTTCACTGGAATGAGAGCCAGAGAAGAGCTACAGTATTTTTTCTTGGGGGGGAAAAAGACATGGAAATTTGAGGGATGTACCTCCCTAATGTTTTGTTGACAGCATACGCCCGTACTATATTAGAGGCTTATGACCTCCCTTATTTAAGCTTGTACCAGGAACTTATGCGTGTAGATATGAAATAGCTGTGATTTTTTTCTTGGGAAGATAATGAAAAACGATTTTTTTTTCTCTCTTTTTCTCTCTCTCAGTCTTTCTGGCTCTTTCTTTTTCAAAGAACTTGGGGGTGAAACATGGAATAAATTCCAACAGTTGCGGGGGAATAGTGAGTGGGAATTTTTTGACCCATTCACAAGAGATGCTAAAAAACTTTCAAACTGGAGCCAATAATGAATTCTATTCAATTCGATCTTATACGGTACGTTTATCATTGTAGTGAAAGAGAGAGAGAGAGAAAGAAGTAAGACAGCATAACTTTGAAGAGGGTAAAGCCTTCTTCTTGTTCTTCTTCTTCTTGCGTAATAAATATGTATTGTGCATTAGCTACCAACCACAGCGTTTCCACTCGGACCATATGTACATAATGACGCAGGCCCTAGGAAGAGTATATGTATAGGTACTGGAAGTGAACCGTGCATGATTACTTTTAATGTGCATACCCTTTTATCTCCTCGGAAAAGAAATCTGTGGAAGAAAATAATACTTATAAATAATATACAAGAACACATTATGTAAAAGGTTTTAAAGGTATCAATTGAAACCCTTTTCCTTTTGTCTTCATTGTTGTAATATCATAACTTGAATTTTCCATTTTCTAAGCATTTTTTATTATGTATTCTTTCCCTGCTAAAGTTATGCGTGCACACTTGGCAAATACCTGTTATGTAATATGTACGTGTTATGTCCTCTTCAACTTTAAAGATTTGAATGAGAGAGAGAGAGAGAGAGAGAGAGAAAGAGTACATCTTTTTTAGTAATTCTCATTCTCTTCTTTCCCCGTCGAAATTCGTCTTTATCTTCTTCAACTATGAGAGGAATGCAATTGTATTGTCAATGCATAATAGACGGAAAAGGGAAAAGAATGGAAGAATCGAAGGGTATTAAAGTTTCACCGCCAATGCATCATTTGTGTGTATATATTGACATATACTTTTTAGAATATTTCCTACTTTTTCCCGGGTCTTTTACCTTCCTCCCGAGAAAAATCATTTACACCCAGTGCAAAAATACATGGAAAACATTTACTAAGTATGTACTTATGTATATATGTGTATAGACATGTGGATGAGAGATGAGAGGAGAGAAGAGGAGCGTCGGAGTGAATGAAAGGGAAATGTTCCTACTTTCTAAATGGATTGAGATTGAATGAGAATAAGCGGTCCCATAATAATGTAATAAGTGGTGCGGTAACCTCCCCGCCTGTAATTGATGATGAGAGAGTGTGCCGATCCAATGGCATTCCTCCAGGGGGGAAAAATTATATGTTAGAGTTGTTTGTGTGTTTAGAAGCTAATAATTATTCCTACTGTTATGGAAGCGGGGAGAAAAAGGCTTTTAGAAGGCCCTTGTGAACACCGTGTCACGTGTGGGATTGTGATGATGTGGAAATCATCGGAATGTAAATAATACATAATCATAGAGGGATAGGAGGAACTTCAATGATTCAACAATGCTGGCATTCGTCCTTCTCTCTCACTCTAGATGTGTTCTCATCCTCTTTCTTTCTTTCTCTCTGTTTCCCTCTATTTTTTCTCTGTTTCTCTCTATTTTCTCTCTCTCTCTTTCTCTCTCTATCACTTAATTCCTTTCTTCCTCTCTCATTCTCTATTTCTTTCTCTCTCTATCTCTGCATTCCTTTCTTTTTCTCTCTCTTTCTATATTTCTTTCTTTCTATTTCTCCATTTCTTTCTCTCTATCTCTCTCGTTTTCTATTTCTTTCTATCTCTCTCGTTTTCTATTTCTTTCTCTCTCTCTCTTTAAATATTTCTTTCTCTCTTTCCAACTATTTCTTTCTCTCTCTTTTCCTCTATTTCTTTCTCTCTCTCTCTCTTTAAATATTTCTTTCTCTCTTTCCAACTATTTCTTTCTCTCTCTTTTCCTCTATTTCTTTCTCT
>JAQGBT010007515.1:0-10905 GCA_034698585.1 Disparrhopalites patrizii
GACTCGATCGCTCTTTTAATAACTGAAATGTACTTAATACATCTACTCAATCCGAGAGTGGGATTCGCTGAGGATCTATTGAAAAACTATGAGAGAGAGAGAGGAAAGAGAGGGAAAAGAGCGAGAGATCCAAACAAAGTGGGAAATCTTGAAAAAGAGAAGGAAGAAGAAAAACGAAAACAGAGAGGAAGAGACAATTAGAGAAAGAAAGATAAATAGAACGGAGAATGAAATGAAAAAACAAAGAGAACAGAGAAAGAGAGAAGGGAAGAGACAAGAGAGACGCAAAGAGTTACATAGACAAAAGAAGCAGAGAGAGGGAAACCTAGACTGAGAGAAGTAAGGGAGACAAAAAGTTATTAATAAAGAGAAATGTAAGGCAAGATAGAGAGAGAGGAAGACACATTCAGAGTGGAAAAGAAAGAAGGTGAAGGAGCGACCAAGAGAGAAAGCACCGCAGGGAAAGAAAGATAAAGGGAGACAAAGAGAGAGAGAAGGGAGAGAACGCGAAACACAGAGACGCTGAGACAAAGAAAAAGAGAGTCAAAGAGAGAAAAGCCAAAACAGAGACATAGAAAGGGAAAGAGGGCGAAATGCGGTAAGAGCAAAACAAACACAGAAAGTAAATGAAAGAGAGAGCGAAAGAGAGAAGAAAAGAGAGAGCGAAACAGAGACAGAGAGAAAATGAAAGAGAGAAAGCGAAACAGAGAAAGAAAGATGGAGCGAAACAAAGACAAAGAGAAAATAAAAGAGATCCAGTGAAACAGAGAAAGAAAGAGAGCGAAACAAAGACAGAGAGAAAATGAAGGAGAGAAAGCAAAACAAAGATAGAAAAAGAAAGTGAGAAAGCGAAACAGAGAGAGACAGTGAAACAGAGAACGAAAGAGAGAGCGCAACAAAGACAGAGAAAAGGAAGGAGAGAAAGCAAAACAAAGATAGAAAAAGAAAGAGAGAAAACGAAACACAGAGAGAAAAAAAGAGAAAGAACGAGAGAGAGAAACAGAGAAAGAGAGAATGAAAGAGAAAGAACGAGAGAGATAGCTAAACAGAGAAAGAAAGAGAATGAAAGAGAAAGAAGGAGAGAAATTGTGCATCAGAAGTGAGAGAGGGAAAGAGAGATATTGTAACACAGAGAGAGCGAAACGGGGAAAGATTGTGAGGGCGAAACAGAGATATAGCGATAAAGAGAGAGACAAACAGAGAGTGAAAGCGAGAGAGTGAAAGCAGAGCAGAGAGCAAAAAGCAGAGAACGAAAGGGTGAGAGAGGATGTCTGTGGCCAGAATCGTAATGTTTACTTTAGATGATTTTAAATCAGTTCCTCTATGACAACAACTGCAGTCTTGTGATAACATCCCATACTCAGTCTCTCCCTTTCTCTCTCTCTCTCTCGTCCTCTCTCTCCTCCTTCCTCCTCTTTATTAATTCCCCCCAGAAGCTCCTTCCCTTTATTTCCGTTGAAGATACCACCATTCTCCTTCACAAGTGGATGAAAACCCATAAAAATATCCGGCACTTGACATACGATTTTCTCCCGAGATTTTTTTTAACATACATACCCAACAGGCCCCATTTTGATGAGGTGCAAAATCCCCCGTAGTAACGTGTGTGTACATTCTGTCATCTCTTGTGTGAAGAGGCCTGGAGACGATATTTCCAGGAAAAGGATTCCTGGAAATGATTCCTTCCATCTATTAAAAAATAATATATCAAAAGAAAAGATAGGATAAATTAAAAAATAGGATATCTTCACTTATAAATTAAAAAATAGGATATATTCAATTATAAATTAAAATTCAGTTTCCTTCATTCATTTTAGGGGAAATTCCCTCCCAAATGGGCCACAGGAGATTATTGAAGGCTGTATTAGATCTAAAGCTGGCATAACAAAATTGTATTTTTTTTCTGGAATGGCGATTTAAAAAAAAATCCACCTACTAACGTGTGAAAGGCCCATTGAAGATGGCGGAGAATGTGATAGTGTGTGAAGGATTATAATGGCTTTTATTATCACTAACTCCTCCTACATCGTATTTGCATATTTCACAAAAAGGATAGAAATATGAAGACCATAAACCATTTCATATCATCCCCCACCAGACGCTTTACACACACGTACATTATATATTTTTTTTTTACATTTGTTTACTTTCGGCTTCCAAGCACACACCGGGAGACATGATATAAGTGAAGCACCTTCATCAGTAGGCAAATTGCATCACTCGCCAATTTCTGTGTACGCCCCACTTACTCCGCCATATCGGGAGCCTTTATTCCCCTTCATTTTCCGGGAAGGCAGGAACCATATTTTTGCGGGGGGCGATGAGGTGGGGAGGAGCGGGAAATTTGATTATGGAAGACCACGGAAATGGAGATTTGTAATGGGAAAGAAGAGATGAGAATAACCAGGATCATTGAAATCAGGGAGAGGGAGAGATATGGGGAACTCAAGCCGTCATGATATGAAAGAGAGACGAGAGATTCAACTTGGAGGGACGCGATGGAAAAAACTAGTTTCAAAGACAGAAAGAGAGAGAGAGAGAGAGGGAGGGAGGAAGAAGAAAAATAATAAAGAAATATGAATACCAATTTTAGAAACATTCCATACGCTATATATACAAAGAAGAACGAGGGAAATCGTGATGAAAACTGGTGATGAAATGGAAGGAAAGAGACAGAGATGTGTGAGAGAGAGAGAGGTGCGAGAAAGAACAAGAGAAAGGAGAGAGTGATAGAGGAGAGAATGAAAGAGAGAGCAAGAAGTTGGTTAGTGACAGAAAAAGAGAAAGTGAGAAATAGAACAGAGGAAGAAGAGGAAAAATAGAGAAATGAGAGAGAAAGTAAAGAAAAATGGAGACCTAGCAGATAGATAAGGAGAGAAGTAAGGGAGAGACAAAGAAGAGATAGATGAGAACGGAAATTGGAGCGAGATAAAGTAGACAGAGATAAGCAGAGAAATCACAGAGGGATAAGAGATGTACAAAGAGATATGAGAAGGATAAAAGAGGAAAGTAAGAAATGCAAGAGTGATAAAAGAGATAAAGAAAGAAACACGACAATGCCAAGAAAGACAATGACACGAAAGAAATGCGACATTGATAAGCGAGATAAAGAAAGAAACGCGAGAGGGAAAAAAGTAAATGCGAGAGTGGTAAGAGAGATAAAGAAAGAAATGTGAATGAGATAAGAGATATAAAAAAGAAATGTGAGAAAGTTAATAGAGAAAAGGAAAGAAATGTGACAGAGGTAATAGACATAAAAAAGAGATATGAGAAGAAAAAAAGAGAAAAGAAAGAAATGCAAGAGTGATGAGAGAGATAAAGAAAGAAATGTGAGAAAAATAAAAGAGAAAAGGAAAGAAATGTGACAGGAATAAGAGAGATAGCCAGACAAATAAATGAGAGAAATAAACAGAGAAAGCAAAGTGAGTTAACGAGACAATGGGAACAGAGGAAGAGAGAGAGATAGAAACGTGAGAGAGACAGAGCGAACATATAGAAAGAGAGATAAAAAGAAAGATACAGATTGAAGAGCTGAAAATGGAAAACGCGGGAAGGAAACTGATAAATCCAAAAAGTTGGCTAAAGAAAAGAAAAAAATGGAGATGAAATCGCGAATAGATGTGGAAAGTGAATATACGAACGATTGCGGAAGAGACAGAGAGAAATGGAGAGAGCGGGGAGAGATAATAATAAATAATGGAATCATGAGCATATATACACAAAGAAAAAAATGTGTTGACAGAATCAATATTTGAAGAAGGTGAGAAGAGGGAGCATTCTAGCTTGAAAAAAATGGGAGAACCTGGAAATAATGACGGTTCCATGATAACGAAATTCCTTGTCCCACAAATATCCCGACCAGCCATCTCCTTCCTCCAGAATTGAACCCACGTATTCTCCTATATGTACATATACCTGAAGGAAAAAATACATTAGTATTGCTTACATAACATATGTACGCCCAAAATAATCCCGGTAAAGATTTACATATACATTAGAACAAAAGCGTCGGTTGATCCTCTTTCCTTTACCTCACATATGTGAGCTTAGTTGGAAGCACTCCGATTTTTATTTGTTCACTTCCTCGTTGTGTAACGGATTCGGATTATGAAAAGCAAAGGGTTATCCCCACCAAAAAAATGATCAGAGAGATCAGGATAGAAGCTTGAAAATAATGCCTGTCTCTGAACCTCAAAACATGCTTTTTTCTTCGGACTCAGAGTGAATATGTTCAAAAGAGAATTTTAATTGTACTGGGCAAGCCTACCGTTTTAATGAGGTTTTTACCCAGTAGGAAAGTCTCGGATGACAATCAACGGACATCAAATGATCCCATGAAACAGTATCAATATCAAGTGAACGACAGCAGATCGCAATTACAAAAAAACAGTAAAGATTCATCGGAATCGAGGGAAAACCTTGCTAAAGGTTAAATATGGAAAAAGATAACGAAAACAGGACACCAAAAATTGACGGAATAAAGTGCGGATGAAGTACAGAAAGGAGAATTAAAGGACAGAAACGCCCAACAGGGACACTGGTAAGATTAACGCAAAGACAAAAAACGCAATTGAGAGACAGAAAAGCAGATCGTAATTATAGAAATGGCAATTGAAAAAAAGAAAAGGAGGAATTTAAGAGGCTCAAAGCGCTAATGAACGACAGAAAAGCTCACCTTAAGTATGGGATAATCGAGTCGAAAACGAAAAGTAGCAATTAGTAAAAGACATAAAAGCGCGATGCAAAGACAGATAAGTCGAATCGGGAGATTGAAAAGCGCAACTAAATTATTGCAAGAGCCATTGAGAGACAGAAAATCGGTATTACATTATGGAAAGGGCAATTGAAAAACGAAAAGGAGAAATCAGGAGGCATAAAAGCGCAATCAAAAAACAGAAAAGCGCAACTCATTTATAGAGAACAAATGAGGGACAGGAAAGCGCATCTTAAATATAGAAAGAGCAATAGAAAAACAAAAAGATGCAATTAAAAAGCTTAAAAGCGCAATTCAAATACAAAAAACATTACTAATGTATTGAGAGCGAATGAGAGACAGGAAATTGCATCTGAAGTATAGGAAGAGCGCAATTGAAAAGCGATGAGTAGCAATTGAAAAACAAGAAGAAGCATTGAAAAACAAAAAGAAGCATTGAAAAACAAAAAGAAGCAATTGAAAAACTAAAAGAAGCAATTGAAAGACAGAAAAGCGCATAATTAAATGACAGAAAAATGCATAATTACAAGACAAAAAGCATGGCTAATTTATTTAGTGCAAATGAGAGACAGAAAAGTGCATCTTAAGTATAGAAAGAGCGCAATTGAAAATCAAAAAGAAGCAATAAAAAGACAGAAAAGCGCAATTGAAAGACAAAAAAGCGTGGCTAATTGATAGAGAGCAAATGAGAGACAGAAAAGTGCATCTTAAGTATAGAAAGAGGGCAATTGAACAGCGAAAAAAGCGATTGAAAAACTAAAAGAAGCAATCAAAAGAGAGAACGGCGCAATTGAAAGACAGAAAATCCCAACAGTATTTTAGTGTGATCAGTTGAAACGCAAAAAGGAGCAACAAAAAAGGATGGACCAAAGAAAAAGGAGAACAAAACAGTGAGAGAGAAAAACTAAAAGGAAAGAAAAAGTGTAAACAAGAGAAAACAAACGCAACGTAACTGCCAGTGCAAGAATAGAGAATTATGGAGACATTAAAGGACATGAAAGACAGGAAGGAATAAGAGCATGGCAGGAAGTGATACGACCAAAACGGGCAAGGAATACAAAAATATACAAAAAAAAGATGAGGTAATGAAGAGAAAAATAAGAAATGGTAGAAAATGGAAAATAAAAAGTACATGCGTGCTTTTGTACTTAAAGAATGGAAACCAATAATTGGGGAGAAAGAGAGTGTGACGTAAATGAGAAGGCGAGAGAGTGAAAGAACCTGAAAAAATTGGAGGGAAACGTAGAAGAACAAAAGAAAAAAAAATAAGGGAAGACGTGTAAAAGAAGGGAAATGAAAGCAGGGTTGAAAGTGAATTTTCCCCATGACCGGAGATATTACCTTCCTCCTAATAATAATAATAATAACCGTAACAGGAATGTCTGGAGACGGGAGAAAAGCTACAGTAAGAATAAAAATTTAGGGGAGAGAAGAAAACCCTGGAAAAAAACATATGATGTTAGAACATATTGTAATACGACCACATATGCATCTTATACATACCTCAAATGTGAGGATTGCGTGCTGATGATTGAACGAAATAAAAATTGTCGAACAAGTACACCGACACATAATTCACTCCATTGGGATTTCCAATATGCTCTTTCCCCGCTTTTCTCTAATACACAAAATAGGAGAATCCAAGGTGGAAAAATCTCACCATAAGAAAAAAAATGCCAGTGTATTTTACGAGGAAGAACAAAAAAAATTTGTAAATTTATCCTGCCAATAAAGGCAAGAAGAAATTCTACGTGGAGGGCCATGTAGAATTGTGTGGTCATAAATAAATTTATTTTATATACTCTTTCTTTCTATTTCTTTCACTATTGACTTTCTCCCATTTTCTCCTTCATATGCCTTTCATTTTTGCTTCATCATGCTTTTGTATTTTTCTTTGCTTCTATCTTTTGTTGAATTTTATCTTTTTGTACAGTTGCATTTTACTGTATTTTCTCTTTTTGTACAGTTGCATTTTACTGTATTTTCTCTTTTTGTACAGTTGCATTTTACTGTATTTTCTCTTTTTGTACAGTTACATTTTACTGTATTTTCTCTTTTTGTACAGTTGCATTTTACTGTGTTTCTCTCTTTCGTTGAATTTTATCCTTTTTCACAGTTTAATTTTACTCATTTTGTTGTTCTACCTTTTTTTGTATTTCTCGTTGCCTTTTATTTTTATTGTCTTTGTGTTTCTACCTTTTTTGTATTTCTCGTTGCTTTTTATTTTTGTTGTCTTTGTTTTGCTACCTTTTTTTGTATTTCTCAATGCTTCCTACTTTTATTGTCTTTGTTTTTCTACCTTTTTTTGTATTTCTCTTTGCTTTTCTACCTTTTTTGTATTTCTCTTTGCTTTCTATTTTTACTGTATTTCTCTTTGCTTTTCTACCTTTTTTGTATTTCTCTTTGCTTTTCTACCTTTTTTGTATTTCTCTTTGCTTTTCTACCTTTTTTGTATTTCTCTTTGCTTTCTATTTTTATTGTCTTTGTTTTGCTTTCAATCTTTAGTTTTTTGATTTACTTTTATTTTTATTTTCGTTGCTTTTCTACTGTTTTTATTGTCTTTGTTTTGCTTTTATTTTTATTTTCGTTGCTTTTCTACTGTTTTTATTGTCTTTGTTTTGCTTTTATTTTTAGTTTCTTTGCTTTTCTAGTGTTTTTATTGTCTTTGTTTTGCTTGTATTTTTATTTTCTTCGTTTTGCTTGTATTTTCTTTGCTTTTCTCGTATTTGTCTTTCTTTGTTTTGCTTTTTTATATTTTATTGTCTTAGTTTTTTTTGTGATGTTTCTTTTCCTTCTTTTGTTTGTTTTTATTTTATCTTTTTTTCTCAATTTTTTATTCTCTCTTTTTTCCTTGTATTTTAGTCTCTTTTTGTCTGGTTTTCTTTCACTTTTTTGCTGCTCTCTCCAACATTTTATATTTTTTGTTTCCTTCTTTTGCTTGTTTTTATTTATTTTTCCTCTGTATTTTCTATTTTCGCTTTTTATCTTGTATTTTCGTTTCTTGTTGTCTAGTTTTCTTTCTGCCTCACTGCTTCCTCCAGCATTTTTTATTACTTACGTCCCTGTATTTCCTGTGCACTTGCAAAGAATTTCCCCTCCGTGTGCCACTCTAATACATCTCTTTGTAATAAAATGGCGGAGCCCAGAAAGAAAGGCCTTTGCATATAATGGCACGAGTATAGTAATAATAAAGAGTACAGATATAACAGGAAATATGCCCAGACGAATATTGGAATCAATGAAATTCTAGTATCCCCGTAGATTTTCTCATTATTACCTTTCCTCCCGGAAACCCCGAGCAACTCCATTCATATTTGAGCGGGCACTTCCAAATGTAATGTAATATAGATGGGAAAGAATTACTAACATGCAATCTCATATTGATTGAGCTGACCGCCAATGCATGTCCGTAAAAATCCCGTTAGACATGGCTTGCCATCAAAAATTCTTGCAAGAGTCAAGCCTGAATGCAGTGAGGAAGTAATTACACCTTCGCGCGGAAAATTAATACCGGCGATAATTAGGTAATACGCTACAATTATAAATCCCGTAATTGACCAAGCAGTTATCTTCGTTTTATATGTATCGTACTATGTTGTAATAACGGAAGCAAGAGAAGAGAAACTCGCATGTAGACACATCTCGGAATTTTGTTAAGCGTAGGGAAATGTAAATAGAATGCGGGAACAATTAACGACATGCAAACAATATTTGATCAAGTCAGTCTGTGCCCTCCGTGCTATGCGATTTCGTGTTCACAGAGGCACAATTGTGCTTTGAACGGAGTTTTCCTACACGCTTTTGACAGGTCTCTCATGTCCAAATGTTTGAAGAGGGGCAGGAACCTTTTCAATTCCTCTTCTTGACCCTTTTACATATTGAACTCCGTCGACAGCCTGTATAAATCAGAATACATCAAATGTCAGGCGGCGTGAAATACAGGGCAAAACAGTGAAGAGGGCGGACGGAAAACAGAAATACAGAGGGAGGGAAATAAATAAAAAAAAGAATAAGAGAAAAATGTAAGGCAAGCAAATAAATAAAAACGAATGAGAGAAACAAGCAAATAAGTAAACAGAATGAAAGAAACAAGCAAATAAGTAAAACAGAATGAGAGAAACAAGCAAATAAGTAAAACAAAATGAGAGAAACAAGGAAAAAGGTAAAACAGAATGAGAGAAAAACGTCAGAGAAAGAGAAATATATCTATAAAAAGAATGAGAGAAAGCGGAATAAATGAAAAAAGTAAATGAGGGAGAGATAAATAAAAAAAGACAAAAAAGTAAGTGAGAGAGAAATAAATAAATCAAAAGTGGAAAAATAAGAGGGAGAGAAATAAACAGACAAGAGTACAAGAGAAAAATAGGAGATAGACACGGAAGTAAATATAGCTACAGCAGGAGTGAGACAAAAAAAGAAAAGGAGATAAAGAAAAATAAAGTAAAGAGATTAAAAAATGGGCGCAGAGACCGAGAGAAAGCAGAATGAAAAAAGGGAAGAGGGAGAAACAGACAAAATGAAGAAAGGAGACACACAAAGATTATAAGGAAAGGTAGAGAAAAATATAGATAGGAAGAGAGACTAAGAAATAAAAAACGTAAATAGGAAAGTTACAGATAGAGAAAAGAGGGAAAACAGAAAGGGAGAGAAATAAATTAAGATAGGAAGAAAGTATAAGAAGAAACAAAGGGAGAAAGAGAGAAAAGGAGAAAGAAATTAATGGAGAAAAAGAGATAATCAGAGAAAGAAAAAGAAATAATTAGAGAAAGAAAAAGAGAGAATCACAGAAAGAAGGAAAAATAAAAAGGGAGAATTAGAGAAAGAAAAGGGGAGAAATAGAGAAAGAAATGGGGAGAATTAGAGAAAGAAAAAGAAAAGTAGAGAATTACAGAAACAAATCAAGAGAGAAAAAGAGAGAATCGGAGAAAGAAATGAAGAGAGAAAAAGAGAGAATCGGAGAAAGAAATGAAGAGAGAAAAAGAGAGAATTGGAGAAAGAAATGAAGGGAGAAATAATAGATTTGGAGAAAGAAATGAAGAGAGAAAAAGAGAGAATTGGAGAAAGAAATGAAGGGAAAAATAAGAGAATTGGAGAAAGAAATGAAAGGAGAAATAAGAGAATTGTAGAAAGAAATGAATGGAAAAATAGAGAAAGAAAGGAAGGGAGAGAAAAAATAGATAAAGAACATAATGAGAAAAAGAGAGAAATAAAGAAGGGCGAAGAAGAGAGAAATAGAGACAAGAAAGGAAGTGAGTCAAAATAAAGAAAGGATGGGTGAAAGTGAGGGAAAATAAATGACAAATAAAGAGACACATGGAAGTCCGGTTGCAAAGAGTTTTGTAAATAGTAGACTCTAAAGTGAAATGAGTAGAGACAAATTTCTCGTCAAAACAAACCTCATTCTGTGCCAGAAGTAAATGAGGAGAAGTGGGAGGAGGAGGAGGAGAGTGTGAATGATGAAATCTCGGTGTATCCAGAGGAGAAAGGAAAGAGTGGAGTGGGAAGCCTTTTCAATGCATTCCAATTGACTCGAAAAGATGACAGATTGACAGGTTCATAATGAATGCGACAAAACTCTGGAGCCTCCTCCCTGTCCTCTTCCCCTCCGCCGCCTCCTCTTCAACCTGTTACACAAACATTCCCCGTCTCTCCTCCTCTTTCTCTTATCCAATATCTCTCTCAATTCAATTGCATCTCTCATCTTAACAATGTCCTCCTCCTTCTCTTCTCATTTGACAGATTGACTATCATGTTTTTCACTTTGCCACTCATCGACACATTTATTTCTCTCTCTCTCTATCCTTTCCTCAACCCTCTCTCTCTCTCCCTCACTGTATCAACTCTATCATCTCATTTTCTCTCTCTTACGTTCTCTTTCTCACCCTGTTCTCCCTCTTATTCTCCTTTTCCTTTCGCAATCCTTTCTATCTCTTTTTCCATTCCTCATCTCTTTCTCCGTTTTTCGCCATTTTCTTATGTTCTCTTTCTTTCTCTGGGTTCCTCTTTGTCTGCTGTATTTTCTATTTTAGTGCATTTTTCTTTATTTGTGCTATTCTCTTTTTTTCTCCTGATCGCTCTTTGTCTGTTTTTCTTCCGATATTCTCTCTTTATTTTGCTGTTTTTCTCTCGATATTCTCTCTCTATTTTGCTGTTTTTCTCTCGATATTCTCTCTCTATTTTGCTGTTTTTCT
>JAQGBT010007516.1:0-10902 GCA_034698585.1 Disparrhopalites patrizii
AAAGAAAGCCAATACAACGAAAAAGAAAGCCAATACAACGAAAAAGAAAGCCAATACAACGAAAAAGAAAGCCAATACAACGAAAAAGAAAGCCAATACAACGAAAAAGAAAGCCAATATAACGAAAAAGTAAGCCAGTACAACGAAAAAGAAAGCCAATACAACGAAAATGAAAGCCAAAAACAAAACGAGAAACAATGCAGAACAAAAAAGAAAACAGGGAAAAACGAAAGCTGGACGAAATAATAAAATAACGAAAAAAATCAGTAAAGAAGAAAAAGCAAATAAACAAAGGCAATGACGAAAAGCAGTGAGAAAGCAACAAAAAATATAAAACAGGCAACACAGCAAAGTTCAACAGGGACAATGAGAGGACAAGAAGGGAGATTGTCGCTGAAGAGATTATATTGTCTCAGGCAAAACTGCAAAAAACACCATACGAATCAAAAGAGGCAAACGGACAAATATATATCTAAAGAAAAAGAATGCCTGAATTGAAAAAAATGGAAAAGAACCATAAATTCTTCTGGAATTCACGGAGACACATTAACCTTGACACAAGTACAAAAAAACAAGAGCCATACAGTCCTCCCCCTTTTGCCTTTCCTTCCTTTTTTACGAGTGTTTCAATAAGAAACGCATCTGCTCCATGCCACTCCCATCCGTGAAGGAACCGAGAAAGAGAGAGAGAGAGAAAGGGAAAGACAGACTCACTGTGGGGAATGGGACAGGTTAAAAAAATGGGAAGATACTCCCGCCGACGTCCGTGTAATCAAAAGTAATTTCTTGTAGGTTAAAGGGATTTTTTTTTACTACTGGCTGTACCTTCCCATAATTCCAAAGCAACTACCCCAAAGCTCTTATAATGGACGGGGTGTAATGACGTTAGTAAAAACTCACAGCGTATCCAGCCGAAACACCAGCTGCTGGTTTTTTGTTCATAGTCTTAATCAAAAAAGGCGTTCAAATAATTCTTCATTCCCTTTTTTCCTTCAGCTTGTCCTCTTTCATGCAAAAATCCGATCTCCTGGCAGGGTCTTATGTGTTAGGAGAAAGAATTTAACCCCAGGGAAAGTTCTCCATACAAATATATACATATAAAATATGTCTGAATCAACTCCTACATCACATGGACGACCACAGAAAAGGCAAATGTCATTTCCTTATTGTGGAAATCCGGCACTAAGAAAAGTTTCTACCAGGAAGTACGTAATTATTAAATGGAAAATCCCGAGGAAATATCTCTCCCCAACTTTTCTTCATTTCCTGGTGAATGACTCCAATCTTGCTAATATGTTTAGTTACCTACGCAATTTTTATGAGTGCAACTTTGTATGTACATCCATGGTTTTGAATAGAAAGATCAGCTTATTATGTATAAGTACGTGAATTCATTTAACCTTGAAAAGGGAAAGCAAATTTGTTTGAAGGTAGCAGATGGGATGTGTGTGAAATCTCAATGGTAATTTGACATTTCTTATAATGACGAATTATTACATATTTTTCCCTCTTTTTTGTGCATCAGTCATAATCATGAGATTATGCCCTTTTTCCTAATCTTGGCCAGACGCCCATACTTCCTCAAGCGATCTAGCCTGACATTTCCATTTTACTATGCCTTTCACAGTAGGGCTTACGAATGTGAAGGAATTCTTTTCCTCCTTTTGATCCCGACCCACACGGAGCACATCTCTATTTACATTACACTTTTGTCGTTTTTTGCTCCCACACCCAACCATGCCGGCAGCTTTCTTTCTCTCATTTTTGTGCCTTTCCCATTTTTTACTTTTTTCTCTCTGTAGCTTAATTATTTTTCTATTTCCTTTTTCTTTAGCTTTTGCCACACACTTTTCCTTGTCCGTTGTGCTTTTTTGGACGTTTTTAATCTGTATTTGTCGCTTTCTGCTATTCTCTCCCTTTTCTTATCTTTTAATTTTCTCTTACTTTCTTTTCTTTTAATTTTCTTTTACTTTCTCTTCTCTTTCTTTTCTCATTTTTCTTTGTCCTTTCATCTCTCTTTCTCTCATCTTTCTCTCTCCCATTTCCTCTTTCTCTCATATTTCTCTCTATTTCTCTCCTTTCCTTTCCTTTCTCTCTCTCTTCCTTTCTGATTTTCTCTCTCTTTCTCTCTCCTTTCCTCTCTCTTTCTCTCTCCTTTCCTCTCTCTTTCTCTCTCCTTCTCTCTCTTCCTCTCTGTTTTCCTCTCTCTTTCTCTCTCCTTTCCTCTCTCTTTCTCTCATCTATATCTCTGCTTGCGTCGCATCTTTCTCTCCTTTCCTCTGTCTTTCTCTCATTTTCTCTCTTCTTTCCCAATCTCTCTCTCTCTCTTTTCTACACGTTTTCTCTCTCCTTTCTCTCTCTCTCTTTCTTCATCTGGTTTCTTTCTCATTCCGTTTTGCTTTCTCTTTTGGCTCTCTACCTTCATATCGTCCCTCTCTCTCTTTCCCCCATTAATTCTTTCTTCCACTTATTTTATTCTCCCAAATTTGTCTCTCTTATTTGTCACTCATTTTTCCATTTGTCTCTGTGTATTTATCTTTTGCCTTCTTTATTATACTTTCTCAAGCTCCATTAATGTTTTCTTTCATTGCAGCAATTTTCTCTTGCGCTTTGTCTCCCCTAGCTCCGTCGGTAGTATTAGTAGAAAGTAGGGTACATACATATATGTATATATCTAGTCCCCCGTGTGGCTATTGTTGTTTTGTCCACAAATGTCTTCCGTATATACACTTTTGCCTGCCTTCATATTTTTTCCTCTTTATTGTGTGTCCATTTCCAGCCATTTGAAAATCTGAGCCTCCTAATTTTGTTCATTATCTCTATGTACTAATATGTACGTGATATAAAGTAGGTTCTATATATCTACTGGAGCCCACGCTATTCCTCATCCCACTCACGGAAATCGCCCCCGTCTCCTCACATTTGTGTGAGAATCTCCCTCTGTTTGTCTTCCGGATCTCTCCATGGGCTGTCCTTAATCACCTCAATCAATTGTGTCGGAGAAAGCCAATACGGTTTAAGTTGCCAAGTATCCACCGTCCATTACCATTAATTGCATCCTCCAACAAGTTTCCTCACACTCATTTTTGTTTCCCTCCGACCTCACCTTTCCCTTTCACCCGGGAAAGCTTCTGTGTCTTTCTTATTAATGGGATGAAAACAAAAAACTTTCTCCATTTCATCCTCTTTTTTCTCCTTCTCCCCGATTTTCCCATGTTTTTCCTGTATTATTCTCATGTTTCTTCCTTTCTCCCTACTTTTACTCGTTTTTTTCTCTTTTGAATTTTCCTGAATACTTTGGCACACTAAAAAAACCCTTTCTTTCCCCCGTCTTTGCTCCAGTAATGGTTACAGTGAGAAATGTGGGGATGTTTGTGTATGTGCGGAGCCGTAATGAGGTAGAAGATTTTCGCCCAGAGTCATCTTTTATACTAACATTACTTTTTTTTCTTTATTATTCATTGCACAAAAGCACTTTTTCCTTGGCTTTCACACACTTTCCTCCCGTTTTTTGGCTCTGAAGTCGTCCTTTCTGTGCTTACACAATTGTTTTTATCCTTCCCCGTGTATACACACGTGCTCCCAAAAAAAATCACCAAGACGTCCAACCATCCCAGGTTAAGTCAACAGAAGTTGGCCCAAAACTTTCTCTGTACTCACCAAATATGGGGAAAGGGAGGGAAAGTAAATGTACAGAGTCCTTATTAGGGACCATGACTGCATAAAAATGAGCGTCAAAATCTCCTTGAAATTCCCAGGTGGAATCTATGATGAAGGAAAATTCTAACCACGTGGTAGCTCAACATTCTCAATTCTTTCCCTTCCCACCCCCCACCACCAACTTTTCCCGTGACCTCCTCCACTAGGAGGAAGAAGACTTTGTGGGTGCTCAGGGAATTTAAACTCGCAATTGCTATTACTATTATGATGATTAAAATCTGAATATTTTACTCTGGAAAGGGCATGTGACAAGAACGTTTTTTTTTGGGGGGTTGGAAGGACAAGTTTTTTTTTATGTTTCTCAAAAATGAGAGAAAAAGAGAAAGAGTGAAAGGAGAGAGATTTATCTTGGTCTTCCTTGAATGAATTGACCCATGAGAGCTAAAAAGTGGGGAGTTTCATGTTTCATTTTGATCCTGAGGCCAGAGAAGAGGGAAATAAACGGGGAGGTCCTTTTATATGTGGGGGGAATATTTCTGGCATAAAATGAAATTACCTCGACCAACTCTTCTGCTTTCCCTTATCCTGTCTTTCCCCAATTTTTGTTTTGTGACCTCTAGCTAGCCTTTCTTCCTATCTTCAATGTCTTCATTAAGCCACCATTTCTCTTTCTTTAAACTTTTTTCCATCGAATTTTCGCTTTTCTTATGATTATTCTTTGCTTTAAATTTTGCTTTCCTTTAAATTTATCCTTGTTTTCCTCAACTCAATCTTTTGATTTTTTCTCTCCGGTTGTTTCTTTCCTTATTTCTCTACCTCTCCTTTTAATTTTTTTGTTTTTCCTTTTTTCTCCTTTTTTTCTCTTTCTTTTTCTCTCCATCTCACTCTTTCCTGTTATTCTTTCCCTTTCTTTTTCTCTTTCTCTCTGCCACTCTTTCTAGTTTTTCTATGCCTTTCTCTCATTATCACTCTTTTTCTCTCTCTCTCACTTTTTTTTTATCTCTCCCTCTTTCTTTTTGTCTTTCTTTCTTTTTCCTTCTCTCACTCACTCTTTCTCTCCCTTCTTCTCGCTCAAACTCGTTATTCTCTCTCTGTATCACTCTTTCTGTTTCTCTCTCTGTTTTGTGTCTCTTTATCACTCTTTCTATTATTCCGTCTCACAATCTTTCTTGTGTTCCTCTCTTTTATTCTTTTTTCACCCGTTCTATATTTTTTTTTACTTTCTCTCCCTCTTTCATATTTTCTATTTCTGGTATTTTTCTCCCTATCTTTCTGCCTCCTATTTTTCTACATTTTTTTCTCTCTCGTAGTGTCTCTTATATTTTTCTCCCTCCGTAACTCCCTCCTTGTTTCTCCTATATTTTTCTCCTCTCTTTCCGACAAACTGTGTTTCTCTCTCATATTCTTTTTTGTCTTTTTCACGGTCCTCTTTCTCTCGTTTATTCTTTTCCCCTCCTTGTGATGTCACATTCCTTGATTAGCTACCTAAATTGTACTCTCAAAGTCTATTCTCTCTATTACTGTTAACAAGCTGCTTTCGCTTTCCCTTCTACTCAAATCTCTCTCTCTCTCTCTGTCCGTCTACATCTCCGCATCATCGTCGTCTATCTCTAGCCGTTGAAGTTGAAAGAGATAATCAAGGGGAAAACTATAGAGAGCCCAAAACGTGAGGTTTATACCAAGTAGTGAGAGCGTAGATCCACGCACTGTGAGAGAAGATCTACGGGTCTCGGAGAAAGCCGTCCATATAGCCTAATTTATCTCCAAAGAAGGTAAAAATGGGAGATAGGAATTTTCGTTGGAGGAGCATCCTCCTTACAACCACCGCGTTCCTTCCCACTTTGTCCTATGTCACTCTTCTGATTAGCGTTAGCACTCTTACATCCTGCATTCAAATGGGGAGTTGAAAAAAGTCTGAATTTTTTACTTCTTTCCCATCCCAAACCATTATATTTTATTCCAGGGGATGCTTTCTCCCTTTTAAGGGGAAAGCAGTGAATTTGTTAGTCCATTGAGATGGGAAGTTTTTTGCTTGTATTGAATTGTATTGAATTGCTTGTATTTGACCGTGACCCGTTCTCTGGAGCTTGCATTCCCACGTGCTCTCCTTCAGGCTGTATTTGTACGCGTAGTAACAGCCCCGCACAGAGAATAAAAGATTTCTTTCATTGAACGTTACAAAGCCTGATAAGCACGAAGTGAGAGAATGGATAAGTCCAGCAAGACTTCTAAGCATTATTATGGGGGAATCCTGTTATAATTTAAAATTATTCGTATTTAGATTTATGTCCAGTATTTAAGGACTGAATAACATATTACAAGCATTGGCACAGTAGGCAATATTCATGTATGATATTATTAATTTTAATGACATGAATATACGTCACTTAAGGGCTCATTAAAATATGTTCTTATTCCTGTACAATTAACCAGTCCACAGCCGGCACATTTGAATGGAAATAAATACATAATTTAATTTGGGCTTATGAGAAATAGCATAAAAAATCTTGATTTATGAATTATTTCTCAGATAATTCAGCTTACGTCAAATGCATTGTTGGAATAGATACACATAATATATGTACATTACATATTTTGGCATAATGTACACATATGCGTACGGTAATTATTAATTATTACGTATAAAAAACAGACTTGAGACGTTTTACAAATGATAATGGGGCAATGCCTTCCCGATTTTATTCTTATCGCAGGAGACTTCTTATTGCTACAGACGTAGGCGAATAAAAGGGATCAATTTTATCCCCCATTTGAATAAGTAATTTATTTACTCTGCGTAACTGGCTTTATTGGAAGTTCAGCAGTGACACTGACAACTTGACAGTATTAATATCGTCTATTTACCCACCCTAAAAAAATTCGTTTTATTTTGGGCAATTTATTTTTACATTGGGAGAATGCAAGACTGGTGAGGTGCCCTCCACAATACTTACAATAATTACTTTTCAAGTTTTTAGCCTATCGGAAAAAAAGGCAATTAATTATTTAGGGAATGACAATTTTCCCCCCGGAATTTGTAATTAGATTTTGAAGGTAACTCTTGCGTTCAAAGTCCAGGGTAAATATTGTGTACAAAATCTAAGCCTAGCAATATGGTTCCATTTTTTATTTTTTCCCAACTTGTATACGTCAGGCATTTTGTGAAAGCAAAATATTTGCTTTTACTCGTCCTTCTAAAATGTCTTAGGAAAAAATGTTTTCCCACATTTCCTCGCACGTCATCATTCAACGCCTTACTTGTTTATGAATGATTTTTTTCTGGAGAAAACAAAATGATAAGACCCATTAAAACGTTTTTATATACCACACAACGAGGGAGAAAGGATGAGAGTCGTAGGACAAAATCGTAGGAGAAAATCGTAGGAGAAAGTCTGCGGAGAAAATCGTAGAGGAAAGTCTGCGGAGAAAATCGTACAGAAAGTCGTAGGAGAACATCGTACAGAAAGTCGTAGGAGAAAATCGTAGGAGAAACTCGTAGGAGAAAGTGTAAGACAAATTCCTTTTTTTTTGCATAGCCCTCTGATATCTCCGTTTCTTATTGACGGCATCCCAATTATTCCGGAGTCATGGAAGTGTATCATTAGGGAAAACTTGCCCTCCACCAACGCTGTCTCTCCGAAGAGTGAAAATCGGGGAATAGTACTAATTACATTCTTTTTCTCCCTTCAACGTCATTTTCGGTTGAACAACCATGATCACAGAGATTTCTGAGAAAGTCATCACTTTTCCATATGGAGATGAGAACATTTTTATTCATGTTAAAGAACAAAATAAAGGGAAAAGGGTCATAAATTCCAAGCTATTTAATAATCGAAGCCACGACTTTCTTTTATTTTCAAGACGCAAAAAAAAAAGATTTACCGGAAATGAGAAATATCGGATTTATTCCTCACTCAAATGACATCATTCTGCTGGCGTCAGCAGCTACATTTGTCTTTAATTGGACATGAATCTGGAATTTGCCCCCTCTTTGTTTCACAGCCTCTATTTCACCCCACAAAATGTCCCATTCCTCCCGGTCATAAAAAATGCGGCGGTACCGAGAGAGCTTTACAAAAAGACGGTTGACATTCTATTAAATACCAGGAGAGGAGGGAGGGACGGGAAATAATTGGAAAATCCCTCCAGGAGGGCGGGGAAAATATCTCCACATGGTGCCAATAATAAGGCCTTTCCTACATTGTTTTCTTTCTCCCTCAAAACAAAATGGGAAAAGGAGTGTACATAAAAGGATTCCGATATATATAATTTTAGAAATTTTCTGTGTTGGTTTCAAAACAAGACAATAGTAGAAGAATCCCCATTTGTACCTCTCCTCCATGTGGTCATGATGAAAGGCACACATTCCGAGTATTTGCTTGTGTAATATATAACAGAGGAAATATGAACCTTTGTATAATACTCATCCCATTTATATTTGCAGGTATGCTTTTGGAGCCAGTGGTGTTCAAGTGGTTTGGTGATATTAAAATCCTGGACAAACGTCAATCTCATACGAAATAGGCTATAGAGGACTATAAGCTTGGAAGAAGGAGAAGAGAGAGGAAAAGGATCTTTTTTTGTTTCAGTGTATGTGTGAGTGAATGAAGGGAGTGAAATGAAGGGAGACGGGTGGTTGTACGTGATTCTGGTCATGGGACTTCTCATGGCCCACTCCAGTTTGGGGAGGAATTTATGTCCCAATAACATCTCACCCTGCACCTGCACGGTCAAGACCAAGGGACTCGTCATCAACTGTGAGCAATCCAAGACGGAGCATATTGTCCAGGCCATGACGAACATGAAGGAGAATCATGGAGTCATCATCTCCTATCTCACCCTCCGCACCAACAATATGCCCCGACTCCCCGACCACATCTTCATGGGTGAGTCAAATCTTTCAATATCTATACATTTTCAAAATTTCATTTTGATGGTTGTCATGACATATTTTTTTGACGGTTTTAACCTTTGAAAAATCTCCTACTACATGCAAGGTATGACATCCGAAAAATGTGAATTACAATTCGAAATTAAAATATGTTTTTTTTTTCAAGATACAAATTTAAATTTCGGATATCTAAAATATACATTCTAATTCCAATACAATTTTATTCAAATCCTTAGACATATGAATACGTATTCAAATAATTTTGGATACTTTTATAAATTTATTTGTAATGCAATCTGACGTAATTTGTAGCTTCAAATAAAGGGCAAAATCCATACACAAAATTCGTAATTAATTATAAACTAAATATATAAATGGAGGAAGTTAGTAAAGGAGAGAATAAAGAACATACATAGAGGGAATGAAACAAACAAAAGCAAAAGTGAGAGAGAGAGAGAGAGAGAGAGAGAGAGAAAGAAGAGAGGAATAGAGAAAGCAAAAAAAGGAGGAGAGAAAATAACGGTTAAAAATAGGAGACAGAGAGGGAATAAATACCGGTGAAAAAAGGAAAATAATCAAGGCATGGAGAAAAATCAGACAGAACGGGAATAAATACTGAAACAAACAGAGGCAGAAAAAATAAATGAGGGCAAAAGAAACTAAAGAGAGAATAAATAACTGGAAAAATGAGACAACGAAAGGGAAAGAGATAGAAGAAAAACCCCCAAAAAAGTGAAAATCCTCGAAGGAGAATAAATAACGGAACAAGGCATTAAGACAGAGAAAGTAGAACAGAATCAGACAAAATAAACTAATTACAGAGTGGAGAGAAAGGGGACAAGGTTTTTGAAAATAAAAAATCAGAGAGAGAAACAGAATGTAGAAAATGAGAGAAAAATCAGCGATTACGAGAGCACAATCAGCAAAAACGAATGAAAAAGCAGCGAAAATAAGTTAAAACGGAAAAAGCAGCGAGAATAAGTTCAAACGGAAAAAAACAACGAAAAATAGGAAAATCAGCAAGAGAAAAAACAGCGAAAAGGGGAACATCCGCAAAAGAGGAAACGAGAGAAAAAGCATTGCAAAATAGGAAAATTAGTGACAAGGAGATAAATAGAGGAAAAGGAACAGAAAAACGGCTAAAGAGACAGAATAGAAGGGCGTTTGGATTTAAATCGGGTGAGAACCGGTATGGCAACGGTTTCCAACACCAAAAGAACGCAAAAGACTTGTTTGTTGAGAAAGTAGGATACGTTGTAGCATCGTAGGGAGAGAGAGCAAGAGAAAATCCCATCAGGTGATTAAGCATATGAAAAGGAAGGAAAAATCGCACGTCGCCCACACACACATTATATTCCCAGTGATATTGCGTATATTGCCCTTTACCACACACTCACATTCAAGATTTCCCCGTAAGTGTGAAGGTATATTGGCGGGCGGAAAAAGTAAATACAAAAATCCTCCCACAAATCCCCCTTCACCCTTATGCATCCACACAATGTAAGTAAGTACACACTCACGGGCTTTCTGGAGCTCCAATAAGTATTCCATCTTACTCCAGGCTCTTTTGTTAGAAATAATTACCCTCCCAGATTTCCAACCACACTGTCGCCCACTTATGTTGGAGACTAATTACACCCCGTTGTGAGAGGTATTAGCGAGAGGGAAATGTGTGTGAAAAATTCTCTCAATCCCTTTATTTCCCTCTGGGAATTTTTTCCTTTTGCTCACACGCATTTAAGAGGCCATAAGAGATTGCTTATAAAAATGATAAGATCTGTTCATAATTATTTTTTATTAGGTCACATAGGGAAATGGGATTTTCTCTTTTTACTAAATTCTCTCCAAGCCGCTCTCCTTCAAAGTCCTTCGGTTTATATTGAAGGAAGGAGAAAGTGTATTTGTGGGGAGGCGGAGGGGGGACTTGTCAACAAAGGGTAAAAGATGGGTGTATTAGCGTGTGTGCGTGTGTAAATTTACATAATGTAACGACTCCTTAAATGAAGTGGGGGTGGGAGAGGGAGGTGAGGTGATAAATGCGATTTTTCTCCCTTTCTCTGCTAAATCCATCTTTCCCTCTTCCTGATTTACCTTTCTGTCAATTCCTGGATATTCCTACTTTCCCTCCTTCCCACCTTTTCTAATCCCACTTTCTCTTTTTTTTTCTCACGTTTCTTATTCTACAGCTCATTCTCCTCTTCTAGTTTGTTTTTTTTCTTCTGCCTCTCTCTCTCTTGTATTTCACTCATTCTTTCTTTCACTTTCACTCTTTCGTTCACTTTCTCTCTTTCACTCTTTCTTTCACTTTCTCTCTTTCACTCTTTCTTTCACTTTCTCTCTTTCACTCTTTC
>JAQGBT010007517.1:0-10901 GCA_034698585.1 Disparrhopalites patrizii
CACAGGGAATAATGATGAAGGAGACGCAGAAAAAGACAAAAGAGACACAGGGAATAATGATGAAGGAGACGCAGAAAGAGACAAAAGAGACTCACAGATGGAAGAGAGACACAATAGACGGGTAGCGAGAGACACGGAAAGAAAAGGTAAACATACACAAATATAAGAGACAGAGAAAAGAGATAAACACAGAGAGAAGGGCTAGACTCAGAATAGAAAGAGACACGGCGAGACACGTAATAGACGAAAATACAGAAATACGCAGAGAGACAGGAAAGAGACAGGAAAATAAAACCTAGAGACAGCAAGAAACAGACACGAAAATAAAACATAGAGACAGCAAGGAAGAGACAAAAATAAAACACTGAGACAGCAAGAAAGAGACACAAAAATAAAACATAGAAACAGCGAGAAAGAGGCAGACAGATAAGAAAGAGACACAAAATAAAGCAGAGAAAGCAAGAAAGAGACACACAAGGTTATGAAGAGACACGCATATAAAACAGAGAAAGCAAGAAATAGGCACAAAAATAAAACACAGAAACAGGAAAGAAAAGACATAAAAGGCTAGAAAAAGACACGAAAATAAAACTGACAGCAAGAAAAAGACACAAACGGTAAGAAAGAGACACGAACATAACACAAAGAGACACGGTAATAGGAAATCGACAAGCAGATGATAGAAGCAAAAGATAACTGCTGACACGTATGTCAAGAGAAAACACAGAAGAAAGAGTCCCAGAGACAGCAAAGTAGAAAAGGATTGGACGAGGGACATGCTGGAAAATCCGTGAAACAAACAATAATCCAATAACCACAAATAAAGACGATGAGAGAAAGAAATGTTCCAGCAAGACGAAGAAAAAATCCGAAAAAACGGTTCAAGAGAGTCAGCAAATGAATAAAATGGAAAAGGGGGACAACCTCTGAAAATAAAAAATGAGGGAGCTTCAAAAGAATGGCTTTTGTGTACCTAAAAGGTTTGTCTCCATGTTTGTCATTCTTGAGGGAAGTCGTGGAGCTGCATAATTTATTTGAATTCTTTTCCTTGGAACAAAAAAGATTGACTTTATAGAGAAGGGAAGTATCTACGGCAGAAAAAATCCCGCCATCATTTATATTCCTTCTTTGTGGTTATTCTCTGTGCCCATCCCTGTCATAATGATAACGTTCGATAATGACGATGCCCTTTGTTTTTTTCCATTACATTATCCACCTCCTCCGCCCGTACAGAATGGGAATTCCCCCAAATTCTTGGATGCTCAAAAGCAAAACAACATCCGTGGCTTTTGTTTTTTCTGTGTGACAACCATGGGACAGATATGACACTGTCATTGAACGACCTTTTCGTGTCCCTATATATTTGCTATTTTTACTAACAAGGTCTCAGATTTTTCAGGTAGTCTTCTTTTCCGCTTGGGCAGAGCTTCAACTAATTTAATTAATTTACTCCTCAGCTGTCTATAATTATCTCTTAGAATCCTTGATACAATTTTCTCCACAACAATAATTCCCTGGTAATAGCACTATAAAAATGGAATGACAAACTCAGCAAGTACGTGATTCCGGTGAAAAACAAACACATTATAAAACATGTACATATGTACGTGTGTGTTCCGTTTCCGTGGCCATCAGTGTAATTGATGTGCATGTTCTCACAGGCACGAAGAGCACGTATTTTGCATCATCTGGAATGATGCTTCCTCCATTATATTGGAGAAAGTGCTCGTTCCATTAATTCTTCCCGGCCTCGTCACGGCTGTATTTCATAACCTCCAATAAAGAACGGCACACGTCTCAGTAATGCATATTCAAGGACGTGTGAGCTCAGCCTCTCTCAAAAATGATTTAAAATTTGCATTACGGGACAACAAAAAGGGGACAACAATTCAACCTGAATATAACGAAAACACAAAATAGATAAAAACTTTAATTAAGTGAAAGCAAAAACAGAAATAGAAAAAAATGCCAATCGGAGAAAGCAATGCAGAAAAAATACGGTGAGACTAATGCACACATAAAGCAAAGACACGTAAACAAAAGTGAATATAAAAGGTAGGAAGAGCAAAAGAAAGAAGCCGAGTGAAATAAAGCAATAGATATCAATGCGGAGAAAGCAGCGAAACCGAGAGAGATGATACGAAAATGAGGAGAAAGCAGCAAAAAAAACAAGAAAAACGGCAGAGATTGGGAGAAAGCTGCAGAGGAAGAGGTAGCAAGCAAGATAGGAGAAAGCTGTAGGACAAATGGATATAAAGCTACAGAAAACAAGAGAGAGTGAAAGTAGGCAAAAAGAGGAAAGCAGAAGAGATAAGGAGAAAGCAGCAGAAGGATACAGAGAAGAATATAATGAGAGTGATGCTGCAAATGGCTCTGTAAAACTGAAAAGAAATTATTGGAGACGGACATGACACAAGCAAAAAATGTATGAATAAAGACCGCGGAAAAATAAATAAAAAGCATGCCTTGGCAAGCATTTTCTGTACTCTATAAACTCATAACTAGTTTTTAAATCCCAAAAATAACTTTCATCCACCCATAATTTTTCCTTACAGAGCTAAACTAGTTCAGTTCAGTTCTTCATTAGAGAGATAAATTAGCAGCCAATCTCGACGTTCTGAAAACAATATAAACAAGGATTATCCCGTTTTTTGCACTGCTATTACTTCTCCACATTTTTCATTTATTCCCACGACAGAATAATAATAAACTAAATATTCCGAGAGAAAATCATGTGGAAGAATAATTGTTTCATTTTTTTTTGGATGCACAATTTATCTCGAATCACCTTCTCCGGACGCACTCCCAAGCTCTGCAGGAGTTCCCTGGTGTTTTCTCAGAACATTTGTCTTTGCTGTAGTAAAATAGCTTTCTTATTTCCAGTTAGGGACAATTGGTTTTGGGATTGCAAAATAATTTCATTAGGTACTGATTGCTTGCGAGAAATCCGGGGGGGGGGGTAAAATATCAAATCAAAAACCATGAAAAAACCGTTAGTGCAGCCGCTCTAGGAAGTTTTCTTTTCTTCACAACCTATAAAATTTTATTCTTTATTTGTATTAAAAGCTTTATGTCCATGATTGCCTAATCCTAATGGAGCTTAGAGGGAAAGAAATTGTCCCACAAATAAAACAAAGGGTCTCATAAATTATTAGGTCACATTCCTTTCAGGTCTTTGGGATAAGAATAAACATCTTGTAATAAAATAAATAATGCCATAATAAAACTTTATTAGTTGGTTTAATTTTTAAAAAAGTACAAGGAAGGACACTTTCCTATTTTGCCCTTGTGCCCATGTACGTTTAAGGAGGATTTTTATGGGCAAAGGTAAATATAATAAAGGAGAAAGTTAAAATGTGGCCGAAATATGAACATTCTAGAGACTTATTGTTAGTCGTCGGTGTTCATTTCCCTCCGAAGGTTTTTTCTGTGTAAATCTGTATCAAAAAAGAAAAAATGAGTGGAAGTAAATTCAGTTGCACACATGTGACACTTCCTCTCCATTTATTTCTAGAAGTTTAACATGTGCCAGGTCCTGGAGAAAAGTTAAAAGTTGGACAAAAAAGGGGGATAATTCCTCGACTTTTGCACTATGTTGAGCTTGACACATATGTACGTACTATTACATCTGTATATAGTATACAAATGTATATACATTTAGTAATTCCTTTGAAGGGGAAGTCATTCAGGACACAAGACGTCGTTGAATATGGGCCAAAGAGGGATAAAAATCGTAATAAAGGGACAAGTAAGTTCAAGCAAAGATTAAAAGGAATCATAAAAATTCTAATGGGACACTATATAAGCATATATGTACATATGTATATGTGAGACTTCTTGGAAAAAAATACATTGATTTTTTTTTTGACGTATTTAATCTCATCCAAGACAAGTTTCATTTTTAATACTATATGCCAAAAGTTCACTTCAAATGGCTGGGGGAGGAGGAGACGGATTTCCTTTTCCCATTCTGTCCCTTATTGCCTCTCTTTTCTAGAAATTTCCGGATATTCACTTACAAACATTCCTTGTAAGCCCCGGCATTTATTTTTATGCACAATCTATTCAAAATTCGGTGTGATCCTCGTATTATTCAGTTATCTTCCCAAAACTGCCAGAAACGTTTTTATTTTAAGTAACATTTTTTCTCTATAATTTTATCATTTTTATACACTTCATTTATGCCTCATTCTGTTTTGATTTCCACGATTTTTACATTGAACTTGTCGACTATTTTCTAGGGCTTGTTCCTCCCTCTGTTGAATAGCTACCAAGTACTGGAAGAGATTTTTTGGGCAAAATTAAATGGCCTTGGGACGTAACTGAAGTACATAGTAAAACGGGAATGGTTGAATTTTTGGACTGCTATTTAAGCAATAATTTATGCATGTGAAATGGCGAGGAAAAATAGGAGCACACTCGCAGGTTAAAATGGACTAGGGTCATTTTCAGGCTTTAAGTTTAGTTAAATGGGGAGCAATGACTGCTCCATTTAGGAGAGAGGGAAAGCCCCATGGAATTACTTTGCTTGGTGTAGTGCATTATTCTGGCAGTCCAATGTCTGTTTTTCCTCTTGACTTTCACTCTTATATGAACTTTCCCCCACAATTTTCAGTTGTGATCCTTTCCGTGTGCTTTCTCTTGATATCTACCCTTCTGGTACACGTCACTCATCTGTCTCTTTCTTTTTCCCCAGAATGTGTTCACTTTTCTCTTTCTTTTCCCATTTTATTTTCAGCTGTTCGTATTTCATTTATTCTCTTTGTTTATTTTTTCCTTGTTTATTTATTTTTCATTTTCTCTCTGTTCTTCTATAATTCTGTTCTATGTTCATATATTCCCTTCCTCCCCAATTTATTTCTCTCTCTCCCTTTCTCCCGTCTTTTGTTCAACAGAACCTTTTTCCTTGTCTATAATTACGAATTCATTTCTTAATCACGTTCCCCATTTCTCGCCCTCTGCCCCCAGATTGGACCAAGTGCATATATTCTCCTTTTTAATTCCTATAGCCACTCAATTCCTAGCCATTGTTTCCCTTCACCTTACCCTGCACTCTTCCCTCCAAAAGATTTCTCCTTCCGACATCTGCAGAATTCATGAAAAATATAACATTTTTTTCTTTCGTTTTTTTACGGCCAGCCCCCTCCCTTCCATGTTTTTTCGGCACCTCTCCTCACTAACGTTTTCTTTATCACCACTATTGATTTTTTTTTACACACTCGGCATTTCCCGCTTTATTCTTCTACGGCAGAGGATTTCATCCAGGGGAAGAAATTCCCACCAGCATCTTTGTCAAAGAAACCACCAGATGAGATAGATGAAAAACTTCTTTTTTTTTATTACATCTCAAAACGTGGGCGTATCTGTAGGGCCCGCGTATTCTTGCACGAAACGGTATTCCTGCCCCACATTTTTTTTCCCAGCTGATTCCTCGGATATTTTGAGAATGAAGTCGTCATTCATTTTGCAGATGCAATTTTAATTCCCCATCCTTTTACCTTGACCTTCATCCCCGTGTTAAATAAATCAAATTTTCGGGAGGCCGGGCACGGCCTGAATGGAGTCAATAAATTCTTCTTTGGGGTGGTAATCACTATAATTGTAAAACAGGACCATCTTTTAGATTTAAGAAGCCCATGAAAGGAGCGAGTACAAGTCCAAAAATATATTAACAAAAAATTACAAGTAAATTCCAGTGCCGGATGACACCATGATTTTTGAGAAGGAAAGAGACCAAAATTGCTCAAGTCCAAAAAAAAAGGGCGGGAGGAGGTGCTGGGATGGGAGGGAAATGTTAGAAATATTTCCTTTCTGTTTTAAAAGGTGTGTCACATCCCTATGCTTTCTCCAGTCTTTTATTCCCTTCCCTCTCCCATTTTTTTCACTACACTCCCACGAAGAATTTCTTTTTCTTTGGCGGGAGATGAAGAACATGAGGAGGAAGGGGAGGAGGAGGACGAAGAGAAAAGAATTCTTTTGGAATTCCATTTCTTACCCTCCCCCCAAAAAAAGCCTCACACTCTTCCTTTTACTCCCGTGAGAAGAAAGTGAGGAAAATCGATACATATACACTTGATAACAAAAGGAGCTCCAAGCTCTAATGAACACCTCTGAGAAAAGGGGGGGAAAAGTGAGCCAAAGAATTTCCCCTCTCTTCTCCTGTTATTCTTTTTAAGAACTTGTTGGTACGACAAGAGAAAAAAGGAGCTATTCAAGTGCTTTGAAGCAACAAATTTGATATTTTTTGAAAGATAGGAAAAGACATTGCAGTTCATGTCTCTCTCTCTCCTCCAACTCTCTCTTCCCTCAATTTCTCCCCTATAAACATGGGGACAATGATGAGGCCAAATAAATCATATCACACACAATAAATATATTTCCCCAACCCGGAGTAGTATATACATACGGTTGTACATGTACACATATATAGCATCAATAGAATAGTACCAAAAAAAAAAAAACTTGAAAGGAAAGAGCTGATTGTGCAAGGAATGAAAATTTTATGAATTTGCAACACGCAAAAAATTTGCGACACAAACGACAGTCGAGGGCAGAGGGAAGAGACAGAGGGCGGAATAAGGACATGCTCAATTTTAAGAGAAAGACATGGGAATTGTTTCACAGAAAGGAACAAACAACACGTGTGTGTGTGAGGAGACGTGAGAGGAAAAGTTTCTATTGTGACACATGTACAAGGGAGCCCAATCCAAATTGGGAGAAGGACGACAAAGGACAACCACATGTAAGGTTCCAAAGAGGGCCTAATCAGGACGCTTATGTACGGGGCTCTACATGCATCCTCAATTTTTGCGGGACGAATTGAACGGAATCAAATAATCCATTGTAATGTGGAAAAAGGGGGAGAGGATACAGAATTTGGCATAAAAATAAAATATAAGACACAGAAATGGAGACAGAGAGAAGAAAGGAAAGCCAGAGATTCATAAAAGGGAGAAAGGAAAAAAGGTGAGACAACGGAGGCAGAAACAGCTACGGAGCCGCCGACAGAGAGTCAAAAGGAACAGAGACAAAATAAATGCGGAAGACAAATATCTGAGAGATGAGAGAAAGGGAAGGGGGAAAAGAGGGAGAAGCCGGAAGGAAAAATGTACGGGGAAATGCACAAATAGAATTGAAAAGGAAAGGATATAATGCATGGACAAATACACAGAGAATGAACATTTCAAGGTGGCACAGAAGAATGGCCCGCCTCACATTCGAAGGCCGTTGGTCTAGGGAAGTGACAAAGGCGGAATAAAGAGAAAGTGAGCATCAAACCTATTTGGTATTCCTTTTCTGTTAGTGTGCCTCATATGGTCACGGCCTATAACAATGCAAAATATTGAGAACTGGCCTTAGCACGCGGAGAGTGTCTCCATTATTATTCCTTAGGACTTGTCAGTGGGCAAACATGGTCATCTTTTTTACTCAACCTTATTCCCCCGATTTTTCCGACTCTGCCACTTTCCTTTTTGTCTTTCATATCTGCCATTCTCCTCACTCTCGCTCTATAATTTTGTCCTCTTGTTCGCTTTCTTGTTCATTTTTTCACCATTGTTTTCATTTTTATTCCATTCATTTCACTCCTTTTTTTTATTTTCCTTCTTCTTGTGTAGTATCTCTTACATTTTCCCTTTGTTTCTTTTCTCTCTTTTTTTTACATTATTCAATCTCTCTTCTGTTTCCTTTGTTTATTTTCGATTTTTTTTCCTTTCTTGTTTTGTCGCTCTCTTCTGTTTTTCGTATTTCCCCTTTCTCTCTCTCTTTTAATTTTACACTGTTTCCATATATTAATTTTCCATATTTCCCTCCGTCTTTCTTCTTGACGTTTCCCGGTCTTTTTTTTATGTCTTCTTCTTTTCTTTTTTTCTTGTTTTCATTATTTTACTCGCTCTTTTCATTTTATTTTCTCTTTCCTTTTTTTCTTGTTCTCATTTTTTTTATTAGCTCTTGTTATTTTATTTTCTAGTTAATTTTTTTCTTGTTCTCATTATTTTACTCGCTCTTTTTATTTTATTTTCTCTTTCCTTTGAGTTTCTCACTGTCTGTCTCTTTGTTTTATCCGCTGTTTTCCCTTCATTTTTCTATCTACTTTCGTTCTTCTCGTTTTCTGTCATTGACAACCTTTGTGCTATTTTTCTTTCCTTCCCTTTCTCTCTTTTTCTTTACGCCTGTCACCCTCTGCTATTCCCTTTTTCCTTCTGTGCTCTTGTGCTTTCTCCTATTTTTTCTTCTCTTTTTTCTTTCTCTTTCGTCGTCTTCTGTCCCTCCTTTCATCTTGATTTTTCCTTTATTTCCCTTTGTTCCTGTTGCGTGTTTAGCCATACAATTGTCTTCAGTCTATTTCTTACCACTTCTCTTGCTGTTTTACATTACTTCATTTTAGCATTGCCACCACTTTTCATTGGTATTTTTACAAATTCACTGGCTTCCACCTTCTCTTTGCCAGAACTGGGTGCATTTCTTCCGTTTTGATAGTACATATTTATATGTTCCTATTTTCTGATTGTATTATTAATGCTTATTTCTTTCGATTCCGGTGCTTCTATTCTCTTTTCTTTGTTTTCGTACATCATTCTATTGTATATGTATCTATATATTTCAGTACAAGCACCCTCCCCACGTATTTCGTGCAGTAAGCTCTGAAGTTTTGCGCAAACTTCCGTGTCTCTTAAAACATTGCCAAGTTTAGTTCATGCTTATGATTGTTATTTGAGGAAAAGAACACCCTCTGAGAATAAAGCGTGTCTCTTTTCCAGTTTGCATTCAAACAATTATCCATGTTTGCCCTATGAAAAACAAATACAAAATGCCATAATGGAGAAGAAGACACGTGGGTTTTTTCATTCTCCTGCGTACCATCGGCTGGGTGCTAAAGAGAAAGGTCAGGACGATAAATTGCTTCTTGTTCTTTTCTTCTTTCCTTTCAACTATCATTAGACTTGGAAAGAAGTATAAACTGGAGAAAGTTTTGGGGGAATGTTTCTTTTTTTCATCGTAACCTTTTCATTTTATTTCAATTCCTTTAAAAGAAACACAAATACTGACCTTATAAAATAATACGGATGTGGAAAGTATGGGGAAAATGTAAACTTTTCTTTTTCTGGTATTAAAATAAAAAGGAATGAATAGGTGAAAGTGCAAATTCCTTTGTGTGATGTAAATTTTCTCTGGGGTAAACATGCTACGACTCATTGGAGAAAGAATTTTTTTGCTTATCTCAAAAGGTCAAACAAAACTCGGAGAATGTGTGAATACATTTATTTCCACGGACAAAAAATAGTCCAGTTTTCAGCTGGGGAAAAAATTAGTTTACAATCCCAATGAAAGCACCGGGGAATTCAATCCCTCCCAGATCCCTCGTAACTTGTTCTTAATTCCACCTGCCGCATTCTACAAAATAAAAGTTTCTCCCGTAACACTTACACTTTTTCCAAACAAAGAAGTTGGACGCAAATGGAGAAAAAAGTACCTGGAGAAAGTCCTGGAATTTTCCCTCTGAAAATATTTAGGAATTGAGAGTAAAAA
Organism: Disparrhopalites patrizii; assembly: GCA_034698585.1. Taxonomy (NCBI): domain Eukaryota; kingdom Metazoa; phylum Arthropoda; class Collembola; order Symphypleona; family Sminthuridae; genus Disparrhopalites; species Disparrhopalites patrizii. The sequence continues at coordinate 9,529 of JAQGBT010007517.1, forward strand.
TTTCCTTATTCTGTAAAAAAAAATCCTCACACAAAATAAATTTCTTTTCTGTCTAGACAAAATCGGTAGCAGGAATGCCGGGAGGAATGCCGACTAAAGAGCTTTGTATGTTCCATTTGTAATTAATATTCGTCTCCATGTACATATGGATGCAGAAGTACATGTGTATTGTTACAGGAATATTCTTCACAAGAGACATTGTGAGGCGCGAAGGGAAAGTAATTTGCATGAGAGAGGAACTTGACAAATCCCCTGAGACAAAGGAAAGTTTAAACAAATTTTCCACACACATTTAGGACTTTGGTATAAGTTTGTCTTGCTGATTTTTCTTTGGATACTTACTCCCTCATTTCCGTCCTTCCGCTCAAAAATATATTTCCGGCAAATGCATACAACTGGAAAATCCTGTGCCCGAACAAACGAAAATGGGAAAACCCAGAGGCATTTAGTGGGAACAGAAAAATATAAAGTAGAGGATTACACTACGTAAAAATGAGACAAAAATAATTACATTCCGACGCAGAATTTTATTGCGTAGCAAACGAAAAAATCTCCATCTCCATATCACAACCATTGGCCAATATTTATGACAATTCATCTTCAGGATTTTTCCGTGTCAATTTCAACACGGTTTGTCAAGCACGGTTTGTAACTACAGTTTTAGTTTTGGAAGAAAAAATAATTTCAGTCCAATTTTCCAGGTTTGAGCGTGTCACGACAAAATTATTGCAGCAATTAGACGAACAAAAGCGGATGAAAGTGAGGCAAACAAAGAAGACGAAGGCTAAGGAAATTGTTAAACAATAAAGACAAGAAAATGATGAGGCAAAAAATTCAACAAAATTCAGGAGAAACGAAATATATTTTTAAATACAAAAAGGCAAGGGAATATTTAGACAAAAAGTCAAACAAGAAATTCGTAGAAGCGCAAAAGGATGAGATTATGGAGAATTAGTAGAAAAGGCGGGAAATCAAACAGAGAAAACGACGGAGAAATAACGTGTGAAAAATAAAGGACAGAGAAAAGAAAACAGAGAAAGTAGCAGGAGAAAACGCACATGCATATGTGAATCTGAAGGTGAAAGTCGAAATACGAAGAAGAAATGCGAAGTAGAAATAATAATAAGAAATATGAAGTAGAAATAAGAAGAAATGCGAAGTAGAAATAAAAAGAAGAAATATGAAGTACAAATAATAAGAAGAAATGCGAAGTAGAAATAGTAATAAGAAATATGAAGTAGAAATAAGAAGAAATGCGAAGTAGAAATAAAAAGAAGAAATATGCAGTAGAAATAAGAAGAAGAAATGCGAAGTAGAAATAATAATAAGAAATATGAAGTAGAAATAAGAAGAAATGCGAAGTAGAAATAAAA
>JAQGBT010007518.1:0-10900 GCA_034698585.1 Disparrhopalites patrizii
TCATGGGGAATACATTTTAAATTGAATTTGAATCATTCCTGTTGTCATTGCAGATACAATGGCAACGACAAATTCACCAGGCATCCCAAGAACGTGATTCGGGTTTTCAAGCGGATGCAAATCATCAATGTCCTCTTCAACGGGTGTTACTCCCGGGTGGCCTTCCCCGTCTTTGTCATTGTCACTCTTATCTTTCACACGCAATCCCTCATCTTTTCCCTTAAAGGCTACCACAACATGCCGCTTTTGCAGTACTGTCCGCATCCCTTTTGGATCTGTTTCTGGTTCGCCATTGAATCTGTCATCTACACCCTTCTGGGCAATGTCAATCACTGGTCCCTGACCTTGCCGGTCAGGGCTGGACGAAGGTGAGGTGAATCCGAAGGAGAGGAAGACCTTGAAGGGCTTTGCGCCCATCGGGATCATGGCAGGAAGTTTGGACATTGTTCAGAGGACGACCATTTTGACTTTGTTCCACATCATTACCAGCGTGACGATGCAGCTCCTCTTGGTGCACTAGATATATTGCAGATAGTGGAGTCTCTCTATAGCAACATTCAGGGGATGGAGGAATAACGTCGTTAAAAAGAAATCTTAGGCTTGTATTCCACAGAACATGAATTTTGAGGCAAAATGCTACTAAAGTTCAAAAACCCATTTTAAATGAGTATTTGCATGTTTTGATGCTTAAAAATTCGATTTCAAACTTGATAATTTGGCTCCAGGCCGGCGATTAGTTTCACCATTTTTCCCGCTCAAGAAATGAACGTCGTTATAGGGAACTTCTACCCCGTGTATTTTATTGTGAAGAGTGGGGGAAAATATACGGTGGAGTCTCTATATAACAACTCTGAAGGGAAGGGAAAATATATTGTTATAGGGAAAAGTTGTTATATAGAACATTATATATGCACCTTACAATGTACAAAGGGCTGGAAAAATAATGTTGCTGTGGAGAAAGGTTGTTATAAAGAGACTTGTTATATAGATACTCCACTGTATTGTTACAGAGAAATGTTGTAATAGAAATACTGTTATATAGACCGAGTTCATATTTCATAATGAATAAAAGTTTCGGGAGACCATCTAATCTTGTTGAAGATAAAGTCTTGTTGTAGGATAAATCTTGTTTTAGACAGACTTGTTATAGAGAGACCCCACTGTATATTGCAATTGGGAAACGTTGTTATATGGAATATTTAATATGTACATTCGACTCTCTCTATAACAGCACCCTATTATAAAGCAGCAAATTTTGCCCTTTATAAAGCAGAACCGTTATAGAAAATAGACATTTCTATGTTAACAATTGCGGCGAAAATTTTTTGCTGCTGTTATAGAGTGCGAGAACTCTTGTAAGGGAGGCCATCATAGGGAGAGTCGACTGTACTTTACATGTACGAAGAGCGGAACAAACACTGTTGTTATATTGAAATGTTGTTATGAAGAGGCTGGTTATAGAGAGAACTTCACTCCATACAAATAATCCCGGAAAATTTAAATTCAATTGCAAATTTCCCAAGTTTAACCAATTTGTAAGCTATTTGTAGATCCAGTTGGAATTGCAATTGAAAATGAATTCTAAAGGTAAAGGTTAACATTTCAGTTTTATCAGCGTCTATAGAAGTTTCAAACAGAACTATAACTACTTAAAATATTTTGATTGTAGTTACAGCTCAAATCGGGTTCAGTATGAACTGCAATGTTGGTTTGTATTGATGTCGGGCGAAAGCCCGGACTCCTGTAGCAACCAATTCGTATTTCTTAATAATTACATTCAATGTTACTTACATACATGAGTGTAAACATATTATTTATATATAAATATATATATTAAACCTATTAAAAACATTTCTTCCGACATATCCAGATATTAGCGCATTAAAACGCAAAGGAAAAGAGAACAGAAATATACACGTACATACTCATTTTTACGAGCCTTTACCAAACCCAGAAACAAACGCAACTCAAGATCTAATTGGACGTCTACTATTGTAATTAACACAAGAATGGAAGCGCGTCTTCATTCGGTTAATTTCCCCTATTGATTACCATTATATTCCATGGCATCATTTATTCCCTATGTATGGCACCATTTTTTCTTCCGGTTAACGACCGTGGGAGCAAGACTGTTACATATAACGAACCCTCTAATGCCTATGAATAAATACATAATAATATTTCCATAAATACATGCATTAATCGTATGAGCCATATGTGAATGTGCCGTATTTTTGCGGATAAATGGTTCATCCGATGTGTATTGCTGGATCACAAACGTTCCATAATATGACAAAATATTAGCTGATTAAAGACTTTACATTTAGTTCAAAGGATTAGGAATTCAAGCAGAGTATTTGGATCACAAATTTTGATTATGTTTTTTATATTAATGTGAATTGCGGGTTAAAATCTCAAATCCGAGAATAACGTTTAGGGATAATTAATTTAGCGTGTTAAACATCAAACAAGGAGCAGAATTGCTGGAAAAACACTGGACGCAAGGTCAACAATTTTCAAAAATAAAATAAAATAAAATATTAACGCCTCTGGTGATACATTTGAACGCCATATATTTAGTCTTACGCACTTATCTACGTACATATCTACATTACTTTGACATAACAGCCAAATTCAGCTGCGGTCAAAAAATGAATGAGCTCACAGTAATGTTTGGCTAATTCATCCCCAAGAATTACATGTGTCAGTGAGGGTAATTAACGCATTATGTATAGACCATAAAGGGAACCTCCACGCATTAGCGTAATCCCCGGACGGTGGCCCTAGCAATTGCGTTTGCCAAACAAATTTGTTCAATAGCCTTTTTCGGGTCTAATTTGGTACATGTGAGCATTGTAACAGTTTCATTGGTCATTAGAATATAGTTAATGTTTGTCATGGAATTAAATATATATATAGAACAAATGAGCGTATGAGCTAGGGTCGCCTCCGAGGGTGGAAAGTGTTTTAGCTACATTTTCCATAGCCTGGTGGGTGGTAATCCGTCTCAGGCAGAACGCCTTTTAGAATTTTCGTAGATTAAAACATTATTAAAATTATTAAAATAAAATAAAAATATTATAATAAGAGCGCTGTGTCGCTACGTTTTTTCAGCGGAGAAATTTGGAGGGACACGCATGTAATTTTTGATCCGCCCAAGTCCCATCAAAATGCATACAAAACGGACGATTGAATGCCTGAGAGCATATTTCAAGATTCAGAACATTCTCAAAGTCAGCCCGTTCAAGTGGGATGATGGAATGGGATTAATCCACGTGAGCAAGTCTAAATTCCAGTGGCTGGGCGTGTATCTCCTCTTTGGCTGGGCTCTGATTTTATTCGGAAATAATTTGAAGAATCTCTACGATGGGATGTGGATGGAACGGCCCGTTGTGGCGAGGACTTTTGACGGCATCCTCGTCCTCTGGTATGGCCTCATTCTCCTCTACATGTACGAATTTAACTTCCGGAAGCTGGGCGAGATCATGGATTATGTGAATCAGTACCTCAAATTTAATCGGGAGGCCGCTGGTAAGCTTTTGGCTCTCCTAAAATTTGCGCCAGCGTAAAAATATTAATGATTGGCAAGTTCATGTTATTGCAAATTTTGGATTAATTCATACTTGAAATTTTGACTTACTTCAAACATAAAATTTTTGCTGGACTCAAACTTAAGATTTTGGCTATATTCACACTTAAGATTTTGGCTAAATCCACACTTCGAATTTTGGCTAAATCCAAACTTAAAATGTTCAATACTGTATTTATAAGTAAAGCCAAATACAGTATAAAATTGGCAAATTTCGTGTGTTAAAATAGTGAAATTTTGCTTGTTGAAATAGTTAAATTTTGTTTGTTGAAATAGTCAAATTTCTAGGTACGCTGCACCCGCTGGAGAAGGATGGTTGCGAGAAATTTATGTCGTGGATGCTCGGTTCTTCCTTTGGAAATACCGTGACCTTTTCCATGCTTTTCCTGCGGGATCCCATGAGCGGGTGGTTTCTGTATCATTTCATATTTGATCTGGATTCCTCCTGGCTCATCAAGGGGGCTTGGGCTATGCTGGAATATTACTGCATCCTCTTTACGTGGTATCCCTGGCTCTTGGGGTTTTTCACTCTTTGGTTGTACACAAAGAGCGCCGCCTATTGGCTTCAACAGATCCAGTGAGTTTCTTAGCCGTTTCTATAGTTTTGCCATAATAATAATTTTATGTCGTGGGAAGATTCTTCGGAAAAACATGGAAAAATTGGTCAAATTTCAACCATTTTGTGGAAAATTTTAAATTATATATTATACTTTCTGAAATTGCATTTTCTGAAATACATTTCTGAAATTTCAAAACAACCAAGAAGTGATTTTTTCACATGGCGACTTATTACCACATTTTTGAATGTTCTGGTTGGCATATACGATACATTAATATAGCTTTTGTAGTTTTTTTCGTGAAATTAAAAACTTTTCAGCACTTTTGAAAGACATCTAGCATTTTCATCTAAATTTGCTAACATTCCTGCTGGCTGTATTTCAAAATTTTGAAGTATGTGTTTCAATCTGGCTAACTTTGCAACAAATAATGCCAGTTTGATTTTCCTATACATATTATGAAAATTTCTGTAAATCTTGGACACTTTCTGTTCTTAGATGTTTTACATTATCTGTAAATCATTGGAATAATACTCTTTTACCCGGGCGACATTATTAAATTCCAAAATGTCTGCTGGCTATGGGTTTGGCTTTTGGCTAAGAAAGCTCAAAACCGAAGCATAAATTGAATAATTACCAAAATCTGAAATTCAAGAATGAAATTCCGTAACGGCAGCAAGTAAAATGTAGAGGTATAAATTCAGAAAATCAATTTACATTTACAGCCAAACTATATTAAATTTATTTGAGTATTGACATGTTATCTTGTTTATATTAATGAAATTAAATTTGCAAGTTAAAGACCTTAAAACTATCGCTGAATATGCATGCTACAATTCTGAAATTTACAGTGGAATCTCTATATAACAACTCTGAAGGGAAGGACGAAAAACATTGTTACAAGGAAAAGTTGTTATATAAAATATTAAATATGCACTTTACCTGTACAAAGGGGTGGAAAAGTTGTGTTGTTACAGAGAAATGTTGTTATAAAGAGACTTGTTATAGAGAGACTCCACTGTATTGTAGGTTAAATCTAATGCTTAAGTTTCTGAAATTTGTCAAGTTAAACTTGGAGGTTTTGCAGCCATTTATAGTTTTATTGGGCTCTTTTCCCTCAGTGATATTTCATTGCTGCAATTCTACCTTTATTACAGGTTCAACGGAAACGAGAAATTTACTAGAAGTCCCAAGAACGTCATCATCTTATTCAAGCGCATGCAAATCCTCAATATCATGTTCAACGTCTGCTTCTCCCGATTGGCCTTCCCTTCCTTTGTGGTCGTGAACCTGATTTTCCACATCCAGTCCATCTACTTCACCCTCAAATGCTACGGGACGATGCCCCTCTTCCAGTACCTCTCCCAACCCGTGTGGGTCGTCGTATGGTTCATCGTGGACTCGGTCATCTACACGCAGGCGGGGAACGTCAATTACTGGTCAAATACCTTTGTCACGTCCTGGACAAACGTGATGAGGCCGAAGGAGCGGAAGACGCTCAAGAGCTTTGCGCCCATTGGGATCAACATCGGGAGTCTCTACACAATCCAGCGGACGACCATCTTGGCTCTATTTCACATCATTACGACAGTCACCATGCAAATTTTGCTCCTGCATTAGGACATCATCGGATGCGATGCCAGTCCCATCCGCAATTCGATTTCACCATCTCGTTTACCCCAATACATTTATCACTAGCGCAAATTTAGTCGGCGCGGAATGTCTTGCATTGCATAATTATAATAATATCCGTTTAATAACTTAATACAATTATAATCCTTTATGACTACATTATAGTCGTCCATTTTCTGCAACTATAATATATCTTTCTCAATGGTTTATTTCGATATATGTATGTAATGACATTGTGACATCCGACCGCAAATTTAGGTATTACAAGGAACGTGCAACCCCATTTATGGCTATAGCGAAAGGCTATTATATACATAAATATAAATATTTGAGTGCGAACAATTAAGCGTAGATAATTTTTCTGTTATTTGGATATGTAATTACCCAGCAACTGTCGTATAAGTTCCAAATCTATATAATTCTTATTTCACATCAACCGTCAATGCAGATTAACCAAAGCGGCTGCCAATGCACATAGCGTTTGAACATTTGCAAAGTGTGAAAAATGCACAGCCGAAGAACCATCGCATGTTACAAGGCGTTTTTCAAGATCCAAAATTTCGTCCGGATCAGTCCCTACGTGTGGGATGATGACCGGGAAATAATTTATGTTAGCAAATCTAAAATACAACGTGTTAGCGTGTGGCTAGTCTTCGCCCTCATTTTATTTTGCTTCTACAATGCCATCGTTAAAGCGTATGGGAGCTACCGACAGGGCAAGCCAATGGCACTTTTAATTGTGGACTTGGTTATGGTCGTGTGGTTCGGCAATATCTCCATCTATCAATACGACTATATATTCTCAAAATTGGAGGACATCCAAGCGTATTTCAACATATACATCCGCTTTAATCGGGAGACTGCTGGTAGGATATTCTTAAACGTATCCGTCAAAAAGCATTTTGGATTTATATTTACAACACGTTTAGCGTCCACATTTTGTCAGCACATTTAGATATGAAACCCGAATTTGGGAACCGATTCACAAAACCCTGTAAACAGTTACACAACAATTTATGAAATGCGTGTAGCACAAAAATTTGCAAACTCGTTCAAGCAAAAAAATTTGCAAACTCATTGAAGCACAAAAGTTTGCAAGCTATGTACTGCGCAAAAATTTGTAAACTACTTGTAGCACCAAAATTGGTAAACTATGTGTATAGCAAGCATTTTTAAATTAAATATAGTTCAAAAATTTGAAGACAATGTGTATATCACAAAAACGTATCAACTATATATGTATGCTATGCATATATGCATATATGCATATATGCATAGCACAAAAATTTGTAAACCATGTCTAGCACACAAACTCATAATCAAATACGTCCAACACAATCATTCTGTAACACACAAATTTTGCAATTATTTAGAAGTTTGCAATCATTTTGACGTATATTTAAAATAATTTTTAAAAGCGTTTGCAATCATGTCTAAACACGTTTCCAAACGCCATTTGAAGTTATGTACAATCACAGTTTTCAAAGTTGATTCTGTATTTGATTTATGTATATAGTGGACGCATTTTTAAAAACCGTACAATCACACACATGTAATCATTTGCTGCAATTTTATTCGTTTTGTATTGGTATGAACCTGTATTTTAGTTAATTTCCTGGGAACGCTGCACCCAGTGGCGAAGGACGGCTGTGAGAAATTTTTGATGTGGATGCTCTTCAGCTCCTTCAGCAACTCTTTCAATTTCTTGGTTCTCTTTTTTCGCAACCCCATGCACGGATGGCATTTGTACCACTATTTTTTCACCAGCAACAGTCCACTGTGGATTCAAATTTTGTGGGCGGTGGTGGAATATTTCTACATTTTTGCTGGATGGTACCCTTGGCTAGCAGCATTTTTCGGACTTTGGACCTACACCAAAAGCACCGTCTTTTGGCTTCAGAAAATTCAGTAAAATTGATTTACGAAATTGAAATAAAATAATTGCACAATATAATAACTGTTTTATTTTAAATTTCCGATATTTAGATTTCAAAATTTAAACGTAATGCAGAAGCACGTAAGCAACGTAAGTATTTAAATGTACAATTTTAATGGTGTATATACCTGTGAAGGTACAACGGGAACGAGAAATTTACCCGAAATCCCAAGAATGTACTTCGGATATTCAAGCACATGCAGATCGTAAATGTCCTGTACAACGTCTGTTTCTCCCGGATCACCTTCCCTATTTTCGTCCTCGTGAATATCTTCTTCCATGTCCAGTCGATTTACTTCAGCATCAAGGGCTTTGAGATCCTGTCCCTCTTCCAGTATTTAAGCTACCCCCTTTGGGCCACCTTTTGGTTTGTAATTGAGTCCGTGATCTACACCCTTTTGGGCAATGTCAATCATTCCTCCCTCACATTTGTCCAGTCCTGGACAGCCGTGGTGTCTGCCAAGGAGATGAAGACGTTAAAGGGATTTATGCCAATTGGTATCCGCGTGGGGAGCTTGTACGTTATTCAACGAACGACTATTTTGACATTGTTTCATATCATCACCAGCGTCACCATGCAGCTGCTCTTGGTACACTAAATCGCGGTTAATTTCAAACAATGCTCTTAATGTTGTCAGCTATAGCTATATTTCCGGAAATAATCGGTACATAATTGAAAACAGTTTCGAGTAATGATTTTGTTTTGGGAACTACAACGTAAATTTTGGAAAAAAATTACAAATTTTGAGGAATAGACTATCAAGTGCAAAACAATTTCACTAATAAACAAGCCTAAGTGGTACAAATGTAATTAAATGCACAGATTATATCGTGCGAAAATTAAAGCGCACACTTCCAACAAGGCAATATTGCATTTACATACGGCTAAACGCCTTCTGCAAATGATGCAATGACCATACGTTTGAGCTTATGCACGTTTCAATGGATGTATAATTAAAATTTTCAGCTGACCAGAAACTAATATAACAGTCACGTAAAATAATTAGCAAATTTGCTAACTATAGCATAACATTCATTTAAGCATGCATTTACAAGGTGATATCCGACCGAAAATTTAGTTATAACAAGCCATGGGGGTCACCGTAGGTGGCTGCAGATATGCTATATGTATATATATATATATAAATATTTTAGTGTGAGCGATTAAGCGTTAATAATTTTTCCAATAACATGTACATATGTAATTACCAAATAGATATAAATATACAAATTGTGTTTTCCGTGACGTCTGGAAATAGCAGATTGACCATAGCGGTTGACGGTAAACATGGCGTGAATTTCTAAAGCGTTTCTACAATGCACAGCCAAAGGATAATAGAAATTTACCGGGAGTTTTTCAAGATCCAAAATTTCATCCGGATTAGTCCCTACGTGCGGGACGAGAATCGGGAACAAATTTATGTGAGTAAATCCAAACTACAATGGCTTGGAATGTGGTTTCGCCCTCATTTTATTTTTCCTCTACAACTCCACCGTTAAAGCTTATTTGAGCTACCAGCAGAGGAAGCCCATGGCGATGGTAGTCGTGGATTTGGTCATGCTCATGTGGTTCTGCAATATCACCATCTACTATAGTATGACTATGTCCACTGTAGCACGGTTAGTAATAAACTCCAATTAATTAAAAAAATATTTAGAAACAATATGAATTTAAATGTAGATGCTTATAATTTGGCAGACGCTTTGCGATAGAAAATTTAAAACTTTGTGAAACCTGTTTTTTTTTAATATTGAGAAACGAATTATAAATTTGGGAAGTCAAGCTTAAATATGAGCACAAAATTATAAGCTGAGCAATTCATGCTAAATTGGAAGTTAAACGAGGTAGGAGTTTTGCATTTACTTACAATCTCTGAGCATTAAATCTAGGTCTAACATTGAAATTTTAAGTCTGCAAATTCCAAAATTAATCAATATGTTTCAATTGTTGATCTGTACATTCAACTTTTAATTGCGATAGGATAAATGCATAAATATTTTCAGAAAGATCGATATTCTGATAGAAGTAAGTGTGATAATTTAAACATCAAATTCCGGCTGCGAATATGTTAATTTTGCGAAAAGTTAATGACACTTCAGGCATATGCATATACCTACCTACACATTACATATATATACACATAAAGGTATATGTATACATTGTATGTACATAGTTGTGCTTAAGTTACATATTCTGTTATGACAACGAAGTTTTAACGTAATTTGCAAGCACGTGGCAGTTTATCTTCATAGGCATAGCTGACAATGTACGACGGCATCGAGGCCCAAAAATAAATTTAATGATGTCTGGCTTCCAAATTTACAAATGGACAAGCCAATTCTATCCGTAACGGCACAAGCATTACACACACATTTGTAGACCAAAGCTTTGTCCCAAACGATGGCCCTAATGAAATGATCACAATTAATGGAGCACCAATAAATCCGGTTGTTATAGATGTAATTAATTACTTTCGCAAATCGTTCCTATAATACAACTTAAACCTCATTAGCTGGACCAAGTACGGTAAAAGTTATTTCGGTGCCTTGCACCGCCAACTGGCGCTGATATTTGCGAAACGAGGAAAACATTTGAGTTTGGGGACAGTTCAAAGGAACCCAAAAATGCACACCAAGCGGACGTAGACGTGCTTTAAGTTGTTGTTTAAAATTCAAAATTTCGTTCGACTCAGTCCCTACGTGTGGGACGATGAGCAGGGAAGAATTTACGTTAGCCCCAGTAAAATTCAAATTGGTGCAACGTACTTGGTTTTCTCTTGGCTCATGTTCGGCTGGCTCCACTGCATTTGGAATGCGTACGATCACATTGCGGAGAGGAAGCCCATACAAAGCATAATTGTGGCATTGGTGATATTGATGTGGTATTCCAATATCTGCGCCTACCAATATGATTATCTTTTCTCCAAGCTATCCGACCTCAAAATGTATTTCAATCAATACTTTCGATTCAACAAGGAAGCAGCCGGTAAAACAAAACTTTTCTACGCTTTCCTGAAACGTCCTTTTAGCAATGTATTTCCGATCCGCTTTTAACCAACGGTATGTTTTGCTAGCAAGTTAATTGTTTGACCAAATGCTTGTTTTGCTATATATAATTATACATATAAATAGTCATATAAACATATAAATAAATTATATTATATTATACATATATATTATATATAT
>JAQGBT010007519.1:0-10898 GCA_034698585.1 Disparrhopalites patrizii
AGAGAAAGAGAGAGAGAGATAGAAAGAGAGAGAAAGAGAGAGAGAAAGAGAGAGATATAGAAAGAGAGAGAAAGAGAGAGAGAAAGGAAATGTTTGAGTCACAAGATTTAGTAGTTTTCAATTTGTCACTCCGCTCGGCATATGTACAAGTTTGGAGGAAGTCCCCATAACTCCCACAAAACGAGAAAAAAAATCGAAAAAAGAAATGAAGTTATTAAGGATTGACACCCTTGAATTGGGTCTGCTCCCCATTTTTAACACCATAAGAATGAGGGAATGTGACACAGGACTTATACAAAAGACGCGAGAAAGTGAAGGAGGAGGAGGAGAGGAAGACAACAACAAAGAATGGAGAGAGATGAGTGAGATACTATCTCGTTCACTGGAGAAAAAAAAAACCCTTTTTACTTCGCTCAAGTACTTCTACACCTTAAATAAAAACCTACACTTATAATTGTATGTACCTTGTTTTGTCTCTCTCCATCCTCTCCCTCTTTCTCCCCATCCCTTCAAATACCCCCTTGCCACTCTCTTGACTTTCTTCTACCTATTTTGCCTCCTTTTAAACAAGGGTTGAAAAATACCCCCCGAAAAAAAGTGACTCGGTATACCGAGTAAAAGAGAGGGAGAGAAAGGGAAGATGAGAGAGAGAGAGAGACAGAGTATTTGTCCCTAAAAAACTAGATACATATGTATGTACCAGAATGAAAGAAGGTGAATACTCAAATGCCGAAATAAATCTCCCCATCTTCAAACATTTTGCTTCACTGAGTTCCCTTTTTGTCCTGTACTTGCACATTAGTGGATTTTTTGGTCCTCTTTATCCCTTGTCCTCCTCCTTCTCCTCCTCCACCACCTCCCTCTTCCCCATAATCGACTAATTCTCCAGGAAGAAACAAATATTATGGGTAGCTATATAGAGGTATATTTCTATGGGGAGGGAATGGGAAAAGTGAACCATTTTTGGTGGGTTTGGTGGGTCCAAGTATGTATGCATATAATATGTAATATAGATACAATAACAGTATATTTGCGCTACATAATATTTTTTCTGCTCTCTTTTTTATTCCCTCTCCTTATTTTTCATGCACATACGGAATAGATCTCCTTTTTTTTAGAGAACTTAATCTAGTGGAATGTAGTAGTAGTAGAAGAAGAGGAAGGAGGATCTTCCCCACGTCGTACCTTATTCTCATCCCGCTCTTCTTCCTCCTTCTCACATACCGGAATGCTTGGAGCGGTCTCAAAGGAGTACCTCTAACCTAATGGAATTGACCGTGTTGTCTCAATAATATTCTACAGCTCAAAGATTTGTTGAATCCTACGCTTTTGCCTTTTAATCCTATTCTCTTTTCTCTCTCTCTCTCTCTCTCTCTTTCTCTCTCTCTCTGCCAGTATTACATGCGTTACGAGTTAAAACCTGAAGGACTCCGACTCCCTCCTCATCTGCCTCTCCCTTTTGCCTCCCTTCCCACTGATGCAATCTCTCCCTCTCTCTGCTGTAAGCCGTTGAGAAGGATTCTAAATGTGGATGTGACTTATGATCACAAAATTTGTCGTCAGATGGGCGACTCTTTTTTTTTAAAGATTTGAACCACCCTTTCTGTTCTCCATTATGTTGTTTTTCCTCTCTCTCTCTCTCCCTCTCCCTCTCATCCGATATAGGAAAGTCTTTTTTCCCCCGTTCATACATTTTATTACGACCCTGATTGTTCCTACAGAGTTTCAAAAAAGTTTGGCAGGAAGATATTTTGACGGATATATACGTACATTCACAAGAAGAGTGGAAGGGAAGGAGATTTCTATCTTTCTCTCTCTCTCTCTCTCTCTCTCTCTCTCTCTCTCTCAAATCCCAATTGTTCATCCGGAAAATATACTACTTTCATCATTTTTTTAAAGCCCTTTCACCTTCCATGCAACTTTTTCTTCCAAATCATCATCTACAAGGAGGATCATGACGATTAGTAGTTTTCCAGAAATACGACTTACACACGGTCTCTTACACCCCATGTATTTCCCCTCCTCCCATCTCTTCCTTTGTCCTCTTCAACAAGGTCTATGGCATATCTATTTGGAGCATTTGGGAAGAATGGGAGAGGTTATCAGATCCTGGAGGAACACTTGTTGGTTTTTTTTTGTGGGGGGGGGTATAGAAGAAAGAAAGAAAGTGATGGGGAAGGGAAATGACAAAAAACACTATTAACCACTGAAAGAGCATGAAATGGCTAAATGAAGGAAATTGTCGAAAAAAAAGGTTTGAGATGAAAAAATTGGCAGAAAATAAATCCTTCCATGACTTTCCAGGTTATAAAAAATGTTTATTTAATTTTAAAAAATCCAAGTTTTTTATGAGGAAAGGGGCAAGAAGAGGGATTGACTGGCCATATTTTGCTGTAGTCATTCATTCCGCCTCCTGGTAGAATGTGTGTGCCTAAAAGGGAAGTCTTTTGCATCGATTAGTGAGCATTATTGGCGTGTCCGTAACGCACCCGTGGGTCTTCTTTTTCTAAGAGAAAAAAAATCTTTCATATCCCCTTTCTCTCTCTCTCTCTCTCACTCTCTCATTCAAGTCCTTTTCTCCCCTTTTAATGTTATATGGTACTTTACTTGCTCTGAAAAGTACTCCTTACGTCTGTGTTTTTGTCCCTTTTCACAAAAGACCACATTATACATGGAAGGGAGAAGAATAGTTTTCGCTATGGTCAATATTCCCTTTTATTTGATGCAAGTCATCACCAGCCAAAGATAAAGGTCGAAGGGAGGAATCAAGAGAGCAAAAAGAAAAAAAAATATCACCATCATAATAATGTTTGGAGCAGGTAAACGCTAATGGTTTGGAGCAATAGTAATAGGTGTTAATGGGCCCTCTTTTCTTCTTCTCTCTCTATCCTTCGCTCCCTCTTCCCTCTCTCTCTCTCTCCCTCTCTCTCTCCCTCTCTGTCTCCCTCTCTCTCTCTCCCACTCATATTTTTAATCAGAGGAGAGTACCTTTTCCCTCGTTTATGTGTCCCATCTTTTAAACTCCGTACGTCGCACTCACAATATCCATGTTTTGACTGGAACTCCAACAATTCTCTTGTCTCCGTCCACGGACATGAGACAACAACACCAAAGGAGAGAGAGAGAGAGAGAGACTCTCTTCTGACCCATATAAATACAAGCACCATAACTAACGTCGTCCCTTATGTAAAAACCTCACGGATATTTCAGTTGACAATTGAGTCATTGAGTCAAGTTTTTTTTTAAAAAGAGAGACTTTGAAAAGACATATATTGTGTTAAAAGTGAAGTGGTGACCGACCCAAAAAGGACTCTCCCTCTCTCTCTCTCTCTCTTCTTGTCTCCTTTCTCTCTTCACAATGCTCCCTTCTCTATCTCTCTCTTTCTCTCTTTCTTTCTTTCTGTCTCCATCTCTGTAACCATATGCATTAAAGCATATGTGTAGTGTAAATGTAACTCATTCTCTCACCTTTGGCTCTCTTTCTCTCTCTCTCTCTCTCTCTCTTTCTATCTCTATCTTTCCATCCAGAACATTTACAGGTAGGAGGAAAAGGTCTATTAGGCAATCTCCTCAAAGACACACATATACCAATAGAGACATCCAGTACCAATACATACACCCATATGTTACCATTCCCCCTGCTTGTTTAGGATGAGAATGAGTGAGCAGGAACATAAGAAGGTATTTTTTTGTTTTGTACTCCCTTTTTTGACTTTTCCCTTTTATTCTCCCGTAGCCTTTACCACCTTTTTTTTTTTGTGAATGCAAGCGTGTGTTTTTACTCCTTTCTCCTCTCATACACATAACTATACATAGTAGTAAATACATGGTGGTATACACCCCGGAGAATTTCATACAGGGAGAGAGAGAGAGAGAGAGAGGCGGAAAAAGCGTCATCACCGACCAAAAGGGACATTCGGGCTTCTTTTTTTCCCTCCCCTTAAAAATCGCCCTTATACCAGCATAATTGTTTGGGCCTTGGCGGAGCCAATGGAGGAAATAGTAGTAGTAGGATGGTGTTGGGCACTTGACAAATTCGTCAAGGATAATGGCTCTCTAGATTTTGACTCTCGCCTTGTGAAAAGATGGCGAGGAAGAATTTTCTGACATTTCCAACAGCTCATGACTCTGTCTCTCTCTCTCTCTTTCTCTCTCTCTATCACCCTCACTCACTCACTCCGTCTAATAACAATGGGAGTCAAAGGCGTGTGCTCCTCTTCACATCCTAAACGACCGAAGAGAGTAAAGGGAGAGAGAGAGAAGAGGAAGATTTTTTTTCTTTCTCTCTATCTGATGCCATTATCACCAAGAGATTATTTCTACAATCTCTCACAACTTACTCTCCAATGTGAGTGTCTCCTTCCTCCGACCTCCTCGTTACTTATGGGTCATGTTCATTTCTTTCTCTCTCTCTCTCTCTCTCTCAAGACACACATTCTATAGATATTTACGCCTACTTACTAGTATTTTTTTTAGTCCTGGTGAAAAATAAAGTCTGGACGATCTGTGGAGGAAGACCAAGAGAGAGAGAGAGAGTATTGTCATACTAAATACTACTAATACGCCTATATAGGGAATTTGTACAGGAAGGCATCACATCTCGGTCAAGTATCCAGGGAAAGAAAAGGAGTTATAATAATGTCCTTATATCTTCGGGATGTAGCATATATTTCATTAAATGTTGGGGGAAAGTTACGCATATATTTCCTTGATATCTTCTCTCTCTCTTTCTCCCTCTCTTTCTCCCTAACTCTCGTATTGCGCCCTTTCTCCCTCTCTCCCGCTCTCTCTCGCTCTCAGTCACTCTCCCTGTTCAAGAGCAATCATGTTGCTGCTGACCTTATTTGATGGCATTTTAAAAGCATTTAGCCAAGGTGGCCCCTAAATTCGACAAGAGTCTTTTTTAACATGGTCGTCAGGGGAGTCGAGAGAGAGGGAAATAAAACACGGTCTAAAGTTCAGCCTAAAGTGATGTGCAGTTTAAGAGAGAGAGAGAGAGAGAGAGCCCAGCAATCTACACCATCTTCCTTATACATTGGAAGATCTTTTACTCTCTTTTCATCATATACACTTTTATATGGGTATAATAATAGAGCCTATAAATGGTACACCATCAATCCGCTCTCTCTCTCTCCCTCTCACTCACTTACTCTCTTAAGGAAGGAGAAGGGCCACCAGCCTTTTTACCATGCTCATCAGCTCATCGTCTCTGTCTCTCTCTCTCTCTCTCATACCGGTGGAAGTGGTGGCAGTGTCCTGAATCGAACACCAGCAAGAGCAACAACAAGAACCATGTGGGTTTCGGTATATTTTCCCCCAAGAAAAAAAAAATAGTACGAAAAACCCGTGTTGTTTTGCTTTATGGGTGTATGTGTGCGTATTTCCTACTTTTTTTTTCGAAAAAAGGAAGAAGATATGGTTACCCTTCCGTTCTTTTTTTTTTTTTACTCTTAAAAAAAAGTCTAGCACTACCACTAAAAAGTATGGGAGAAAAGTGTGCACACATATTTAAAATATAATGTGTACTTCTTTTCCCTCTTACCTTAAAAAAAAGAGAGAGTAAAGCTGGGTGGGGGAGGGAGAGAGGGAGTGAGAGGGGGTAAAAAGAGGAGGATGAGAGGGGAGGAGGGGAGGGAGAGTAAGGACGAGGAAATTCTATGATGTAAGACGTATTTATGTGTAATATATGGATGCATATTTCATAGCGCATGTAGTCCACAACAGGCAGAAAAGGAATCCCACAGGATTATCTAGTGAAAATAAATGTGTAAGGGAGTTGGATGTTGTCCCATAGGAGAAGATTATCTTTCCCGTGCACTTTTCTTTTGAGGAACGCGTCACTCCGAAGACATTGAATATTTCATATAAGCGAAATGCATTCGTTACTTTCCACTCGCTCTCTCTCTCTCTCTCTCTCTCTCTATCTCTCTCTCTCTCTATCTCTTCCTCTCTTACACTGTACTTACTACCAGTAAGAGTCTCCTTCTCCTCTTCCTCCTTTTCCCCTCCTTCTCCTCCTGCTCCTCCTCATCCTCCAAGCCCTCCGTGTACTTTCTGTCTTGAAACAAGGTAAAAACACCCACTCCTGCTAAAAGTGATACTCTCCAAGCAGGAGTAAAAAAAATGAACAGCGGGAGCTTTTATATACATGCATAGTATTATGTTTACCCAATGTGTGTCCACGTAAAAACAGATAGGGTTTCCTATACACCCCGAGAAATCATATGAGTCGTATGAGGAACACAAATAAATTCAAATAGTAGTCAAGGTGTACAAGGGAATTTTTGAAAGAAAGAGAGGGAGAGCGGCAGAGAGAAAGGAGAAGAGAAAAAGAGAGAGAGAGAGAGAGGAGAGAGAGAGAGCGTAAGACAAGCAGAGAGAGAAGGAGATAAATACAGAAAGAAATATAGATTCATACACAGAGGGACATACATGGAACAAGAGAGAAAGAAATACATAGAACCAGAGAGAGAAATAAATACAGAGAGAAAGAGAGAGAAAACGAGAGATACATAAATATAGGGAGAAAGAGAGAGAAAAAGAGCGATAGATAAATACACAGAGATAAAGCGGGTGAAAGCGAGAGAAGTGCAGAGAGAAACAGAGAGAAAAGGCGAGTAAGAGAGAAACAGAGAGAAAAAGCGAGTGAAAGAGGGAGAAGTACAGAGAGAAACAGAGAGAAAAAGCGAGTGAAAGAGAAAGAAGCAGAGAGAAAAAGCGAGTCAAAGAAAGAGAGAAATACGGAAAGAGAGGGAAGAGAGAGAAAGAGAAATGCAGAGGGAAAGAGGACCACGGAGAAAATAAATGCGGAGAGAGGAAGAGGGAGAAGAAGAAATACAGAGAGAGAGATGGAGGGGGGAAATAAATACAGAGAGAGAGATGGAGGGGGGAAATAAATACAGAGAGAAGAGAAAGAAACAAAACTTGAGCGAGACAAAGGAAGAAAAATGGAGAGAAAGAGAGAGAGAGAGAGAGAGAGAGAGACAGAGAGAGAGAGAGAGAGAAAGGAGTGTGAGAGTGAGTAGAGGGAATAAGCGACCAGTCTCCTACCTGTTAAAAGTACACTACGACCAGGCCCTGGCCATACGTCTTCCCTCACACACATGCAATTATATGTGAGGATATACGGAGGACTGGGAGAAAGAGGGAGAGAGAGAGAAAGGGGAGATTTACTTGCATATTATTATTACACATGATTTTATAGGGAAGAAGGCGAGTAAGTCTTAAAAAGTGGTGGTGGTGGCGGAGGAGTTTTTACCGTTCCCTTGCACAAAGCAGCGTCTTAGCTTCCCCCAGTGTACTTACGTAACTTATGTGTATAAACACTTGTGTGCGAGGGTAGGCTCATGTAGAGAGGGAGAGGGAGAGAGAGGAAGAGCGAAGGAGAGAGAGAGAGAGAGAGAGAAAGATGAGAGAAAGGGGAGAGAGGGAAAAGGGGATATGATATGCAATATGGAGGAGTACCTGAGTGCTTTCTGTCTACCTTTTGCCTGGCAATCTCAGATAAGCCTCTGCCTACACGACAGCAGCATCAAGTCTCCTGGGAGTCACCCAAAAGCATATCCGACTCCTTGCAATTTCACAACACTTTAATGAATTATGAACCTCGCCTTATGATATTATCAATATGCGACCAACCAACCAGCTCCACATGAAAATCACATATTTCCCCTTTGTTCACTCTCAGTCTCCAGTTCCCCATAAACATGGTTATTCTCTCTCTCTCGCTCTCTCTCTCTCTGTTTTCCTTCTCCAACTGCTCCTTGTACTACCAAAGCAGCTACGGACTGTTAGTGGAGAGGAAGAAAATAAAAAAAATATATATAAAAAAAATAAAAAGTACACTTCACATGCATATTATTTCCTTCCCTTTCCCCAAACCCTTTCTCTCCCTCGCCTTCTCAAGCTCCTTTGAAGTCCCCTCTTGGAGTGGATCTCCTCCTCCTCTGGTCTCCTCAAAACCTTTTCCTTCTCATCAAAACTGTGGAATGTCACATGACCATTCCTTCCCAACAGTCCCTTGGTCTTATAGGAGTCTCAGGGCGGTCACCATTCAAAATTGCTCAAGTCTTCACAATCAAGCACCCTCTTGTCGTCATCATTCCTCTGCCAATATTATAGAAATATATCCCCCAACTCTTTCAGTTTGAGGGCACATGGATAAAAAAGGGGCTTTGCCATCCCGGAGAGTTTCCCACTCTCGTAACCCGTTCACACATTTTTGCACACTCTCCAAAGGAGTTTGACACACTCTTTCCAAGGGGGATTCAAAGGCTGGAAAAACATGGATGAAGGATAATCATTTGGGGGGAGTCTTGGGAGAGTGAGAAAAAGGGGGAAAGAGAGGACAGATGAGTTTGGAGAGGCAGGGTGAATTAGTGAGAAAGATGTTTTAAAAGGAGAAAGAGAGATTCGGAGAAAGTCTGAAACGGGGAGGAAAAGAGAGAGAGATAGACAAAGGGAAAGTGTAAGAAAAATAAGGTAGGAACCGGAAATTATAAGGAGGAAGAGACGAAGATAGAAAAAGCAAGAGAAGAAGATTGGTGGATAAAAAAGCCAGTCTGACCATTTCCAACGAGCTTTTATTCGTATTATTATGTATGTTATTATGTACATATGTGCTATTATTATTTTATTATTTTTATTTCAATCCTTCCGCGTAAAAATGCTATAGACAATCGAATTTAAAAAATGCTTATTTTATTTTCATCCCCCAGAACAAATTTCTGAGTCCACAGTCCGCGTATTATTGTGGAAATATTGAGGAGGAGATTCTTGGAGGAAAGAGTTGTATTTAAAGGGACTTATTTATGTGCATTTTTATGTACATATGTACATGAGAATGTTTATAACTCAATCAAACTTCTGTGGCCATTTCTTTTTCCTCTCCTGTCCTCCCATTTTTTTATACCTCCCAATCTCAACGCTTCCTCCGATCTGCCAAGTAAGAATATCTCCAATTTGAAATCTACCTAATTTCTCCTGGTAATTACTTGTCTTCCCATTTTTTTTCTTTCTTTTGATTTCCCTCCAAACTTTTGTTGGATTATAAATAACTCCTTCCATGTACTATACATAAGCATTTCTCCAACAAGGCATGATTGAACTAAATTAGATCAAAAAGTTTCATCTGTATAGCCCCACATTTTCCTAATGGACTCGATGTATACAGACATACATAGATAGGGGAAGGGGAAAATATGGAAATAATAATAATATTAAATTCATTTATGAACTACACAAAATCTCTCTCCCATCATCTCTACATTTTCTGGAGATGCTATCAATGGAGGAGAAAAAAATGGATTTTGGCAATAACAACAACTAGTCGTGCCTTAATTATATTTTTATATTACCAGAAAAAAAAAAGTGATTGTATAAAGCTTTCAAAAGGAGACAATTTAATACAAGTCACCATTTTTTTTGATGAGGCACATCGTCATCCTCATGGTTCAACGTCATCAATATTTTTTTTTTTGAATCATTTCAAAAACTTAACTATATCGTGTCTATTGCTTCTACACAATCTCCCCTTTTCAATACACACGTCCTCCCCATCCCCTGCAACAATACCCATGTCATTGAGGACAAGGCAGGAACAATCACTATACAGTCTAATATTTACAGTAAATCCCATGTAATTACGGTTCTCTATATACGCATTACGAGAAATGACAAGCATGAGAATAAGTGTTCCTGTAAGTACCTTTTTAATCCTCAACCTTTATACACATGTAAAAAAAAATACTCCCATCAAAAGGAATGATAGAAGCCGTGCGGAAAGTGTGGGGAGGGGGAAAAATCAAGCTCTTGGACTAAAGTCAATATCCTCCGTCTTTTTTTTTTTGTGTGTGGACTTCATCTTTTCTGCCATTCCCCCTTTTTTTCTAACTTTGTACTTTTTTTCCACAAATAAAAAAAAAAGTATATTCCTAAGTTTTCAACTGAACACACACCAGCATAATAATCAGTTGGGGGAGGAAGGTATTACCTCTTCTTTTTTTTTACCCCCTTTTACAAAGGCTTTTGGGGAGCTGTGCATGGGAAAATAATGGTAATGAGTCCGTCCTATCTTATTAGTATTATTAGTAGCAACAAGGAATACACATGCACTTGTACGGAGATGGAGTCTTAGAGATAGACAGTAGACAGAGAGAGAAAGAGAGAGAGAGAGAGAGAGAGAGAGAAAGGGTGGAGGATGAGTGTCCTGTGCATATGAAGCAATGAATTATTCTCACACCTTCTAACATATGCCAGGACCTTTGTGTATGGGAGCTGGGGAGGAATGAGGGAGAGAGAAAGAGGAAAACAGTATGAGCAAAATTAAAGTTAGCAGGAAGAGAAAGAAGTAGAAAAAGTGGCAGGTAGGGTGAAAGACAGTTCAGAAAGAGAGAGAGAGAAAAGCATAACTGTAAAAAAAAAAATTCTGACTTTCTTCTTAGAATACCAAAAAATGAAAGTAGGAAGAAGAAATGGGAGAAAAAGGAGGCGGAGTTGAGGCTGAGAGTAGGGGAGATGAAAAAATGTAGATGACATGTTATATTTCGTTGGAAGCAAAAAAAAAATTTTTTTTAGTACCAAAATCATGTTTCAAATAAAGAGCGAGAGAGTGTGGAAGGGGAAAGAATTTCATGCTTTATGAACTGGACTGTGTGGAAAGGGTAATGTGTGCAAGAGTGTTCCACACTCTGGGAAGTCTAGAGTCCTAGGAGAGAGTAAAAGTAAGAGAATGAGAGAGAGAGAATGAGAGAGAATGAGAGAGAGAATGAGAGAGAGAAAGATGGAGAATGAGAGAGAGAAAGAGAAAGAACGAGAGAGAAAGAGAGAGAATGAGAGAGAGAATGAGAGAGAGAAAGATGGAGAATGAGAGAGAGAAAGAGAAAGAACGAGAGAGAAAG
>JAQGBT010007520.1:0-10898 GCA_034698585.1 Disparrhopalites patrizii
TCTCTTTATTATTTCCCTCTCTTTTTTATTTTTCTCTCTTCATTATTTCTCTCTTGCTCTCTGTATTTTTCTCTCTTTATTATTTCTCTCTCGCTCTCTGTATTTTTCTCTCTTTATTTCTCTCTCTTCTTTATTTTTCTCTCTTTATTATTTCTCTCTCGCTCTCTTCTGTATTTTTCTCTCTATTATTTCTCTCTCGCTCTCTGTATATTTCTCTCTTTATTATTTCCCTCTCTTTTTTATTTTTCTCTCTTCATTATTTCTCTCTTGCTCTCTGTATTTTTCTCTCTTCATTATTTCTCTCTTGCTCTCTGTATTTTTCTCTCTTTATTATTTCTCTCTCGCTCTCTGTATTTTTCTCTCTTTATTTCTCTCTCTTCTGTATTTTGCTCTCTTTATTATTTCTCTCTCGCTCTCTTCTGTGTTTTTCTCCCTTTATTATTTCTCTCTCGCTCTCTTCTGTGTTTTTCTCTCTTTTATTTCTCTCTCTTTATTATTTCTCCTCCTCTTTTGTATTTTTATCTCTTTCTACTTCTTTCTCTCTTTTATATTTTTCTCTGTTTATATTTCTTTCTCTCTACTTGCTTTTCTTCTCTATTTCAATCTCTCTCTCTGTCTTGCTTGCTGTCTTTCTTCATTCTCTTACTTTATCTCTCTCTTCTCTATATGTCTCTATTTCTCCTTATTCTCTCTCTCTCTTCTCTATCTTTGTCTATCTTTCTATTTCTCTCTTTCTCTCTCTTATTTACTTATTTCGGTTTTTATTCTCTTTTCTTTTTTCTTTCTTCTTTTCTATTTTTCTCTCGTTACATTTATCTCTGTTGTCACCCTTCATCCCAAGTTTATATTTGCACTCTGCTCTTTCCCCATCTCTATTTTTCCTCTCTCGCTCTCCTTGTCTGCATATTTCCTCTCTCTCGCCCAGTCTCTATTTTTCTTCTCTATCTCTCAAAGTGTCTCTATTTTGCTTCTGTCTCTCTTTCTCTCGTCTCTTTTTTTTCTCTCTCTCTCCATCCCTCCATCCCTTACCTTCTCAACCTTTTCCCTCCTCCGTTTAGCAGTACATCTTCCCCATTCCCAATATATAAATCTCCTAAATTCTCTTCTTCCGTCTTCCCCTCCCCGTCTCAGTCTCTTCCGTCTCTGCCTCTCTCTCCTCCTCCTCAAATCACCCCTTAAAAGTGTGAGTAATAACCCATTTGAAATATTGAAAGCCCGGTTGTTCCCCTCCTCCCCCTCCTCCTCCTCCCAAAAGGGAAGAAGGGACCTAGACAAATGGGTATCCGATCCATTATGATTGCCTGAACGGTATACGGTAAAAATAAAACTACAGTCTTTCCCAACTGTATACCCTCGTCGTCTCCACCATTTAAAAAAAAATGTAGGAAAACAGACGAAGTTTCTAAAAAAAATGGTCATAATTTTTGCCTTAACAATTAACCAATACAGAGTGTACCACCATGGAACGGAATGACCCATTAATCAACCAATAAAAACAATCCCCTTCGGAGCCCAAAAATCTATAGTCATCAATTTTCCCCTTTTATTTTTTCTTCTGGTAAAAAAAAATCACTTGTGACTGTACAAACATTTATTTTATTTTCCTATTAACACTTCTCCCTCTTGCTAATCTCCCACCAACCCTTGTTAAGGGAATTTATAGGAGTGGGATTTCATATAAAAATGAGAGGGACAATAAACATCATAATAATTGCTTTTTTAGGGGTGAGCAAAACCAGATTTCTTCCCACATTTAAGAAGCCTTTTGTACCGGTATTTTTACGGGCCTGTTGGAAAAAGAAAGAGAGAAAAGGGAAAGAAGGAGTAGCCGTATAAAGAAGAGCCTGAACCCCATATAATAACAGCCCTTGAAATGATTAAGTGGTTAAACATAAAAAGAAACATGTTATAATAGTTGCACACACACACTTTTTTTCTACAGTAATTCCCCCACACAATGTAAAAAGCTTCAAGTGGTTCAAGTAGTCAAAGGGAAGAAGTGTTTCGGGAGCTTTTGGAAAAGACCCTTTTTTCCCCTTAAATACACAAACACAAGATAAGTCTCCCTCACTCACTCACCCCCAAATTTGTTTCTACTTATCAAATGAGCGGCTGAGTGAGCCATGCAATTATGTAACTCTGTACATTTTTCACTCATCAAGCAAAATCTTTTTTTTTTCGGAAGGGGATAAATTGACAGCAAAAAACGGGGGAAACAATATATTTAGCCGGGGGATTTCCTCAGAGGAGAAACTTATAGAGATGGGGAGGGGTGTTGAAGGGATCAAAAAGGGAAATGCGTGTGAATGATCTGTGAATCAAAGGAAATTCAGATGGGGGGATGAGACGAGGCGGAAATATCATGGGGAGAGCAGAAGGAGAGACAAATTATTCGGGGATTCAGAGAGAAAGCATAGAAAACATGGGAAGAGAGAGGGAATGAGAGGAAAAGGGGAGAGAGACGACAACTAAAGAGAAGGAAAGGAGAGAGAGGAAAAAGAGAGAAAAGCAGTCTACGGAGAGACAAGAGTGAGAAAGGACACCTACAGAGACAAAAGGAGAGGGGAAAGGGCCAGGAAAGCAGTCTACACAGAGAAAAGAGAGAGAAAGGAAAACTGAAGAGGCGAATGCGCGAGAAAAGAAATCTACAAAGAGAAAAGGCGAGAGAAAAAAGAGAGAAAATCGAAATCTAAAGAGAGAGAAAGATAGAAAAAAATCTCCATAGAGACAAGGAGAAAGAAAAGAGAGAAAAAGGAGATCTGAAGACAGAGAGAGAGAGAAAGAAAAGCAGAGAGAGAGAGAGAGAGAGAGAGAAAAAAGGAAATCTGAAGAGAGAAAAAGGAAATCTGAAGGAAGAAAAACAGAAAGAAAAAGGAAATCGGAAAAAGGGAAAAGAGAGAGAAAAAGAAATCGGAAGAAAGAAAAAGAGAGATAAAAAAGAAATCCGAAGAGAGAAAAGCGAGAGAAAGAAAATTGAAAGAGAAAAAGGAAATCTACGGAGAGAAAAGGAGAGAGAGAAAAAAGGGGGGGAAAGGAATTCTACCGAGAGAAAAGAAGAAAGAGAAAAAAGGGAGAAAACTAAATCTACAGAGAGAAAAGGAGAGAGAGGTAGAAGAGAAAGAAAATAAAACTACAGATAGAAAAGAGAGAAAAATGATTACAAAGGAGAAAACCTAGAGAGAGAGAAAATAGACATAAGGCAATTGAAACAGAATAAAGAAATTAAAGAGAGGACCAAGAGAAAGAAGGGAGAGAGATAGGAAGAAAAAGGGGACCAACAGAGTAAGTGAGAAACCAGAAAAAATAAATAAAAATCCGAACGGGACGAGAAAAATAATGTGAGAAAAATGGGGAGAGGTCCTCAACATGTTTATTTGTCCATGGTGTCTGTTGCTGGTGGTGTGAGCAAATTACATGGCTGGATTGAGAAAATAAATGACTGAATAAATGACTACCCTCCTCGCCTCCTTACAAAAATACACACACACAGAGACTCTCCCAGAATATAAAGGAAGGATTTTTGGTGTGAAATAAAAAACTGGCCTTTTTCTAATCATACGGTCAATCAAGTTTTACGTGGAGTGACACCCTCCTTTTTGCCCAGGACTTTTTTTTCAATTCGTATTAACCATGAAAATCTATATACATATGTACATACATACATAATATGGAACCCATTTATATCCATTACATAATGTAGTACTATTTCCAAAGCTTTCCGAAAAGAGCAGGGATCCATGGGGAAATGTAACGGAGAATTGAGCATTATATATTATACATTATATGCTATGGTTATGTATATATGTATATATCTATAGTTATGTATATTTTGTATATATTTATGTATGTATATTTTTACTATATCACACAATGCAAAAATTCCCCTTGAAAGAGACAAAAATGATTGAAATTGAATCATAAAATCCCACTTGGATTTTGATATGGATGCAACTTGTGGATGAAACGTAATTTTTTTTTTGAAAAATTTAATTTACTTTTTGTTATTTCTCTGAAAAATATATGAACATATGTATATGATTGCCAAAAGGAGAAAAAGCTTGCTTCTCATAAGAAGCAAGCACTGAATTCTTTCCTCACGCCTCATTATGAAATCTCTGGCAAAGTGTGTGAACCTTTTTTTTTTCACTTCATTCTTATATCATCAAAAAAATTCTTCCTTCGTCGGTCTCCTGCTGGGCTCAAAGGGTATAAAATGCCTAGATTTATTATTTTGGTCTTTCTTGCCCAACTCTTCTCAGGATTCCCAAAGAAAAACAAGTTCGGGAACCGAAATGCCAATAAAAATCCAAGGAAAAATATAATGCCAGACAGGAACAAAAGGAATATTGATTCAATGTTGAAAAGTTGCAGGTGAAAAGAGAAAAATGAAGGTGTTTTTCTGTAAAAATGCAATGTAAAATAATTTTCACGAAAATGCCAACTGAGAACTTTTTTTTTCAAAAATCAAGCATTCAAAAGTTTCAAAAATAGTTGAAAGGTAAATGTATAGTTAAAACAAGCAGAAATTCCAGCAGAAAATAGGAGAAAATGCCAAGTTTTTTTCCAAAATTATTCCATACGAAGAGATAATTTACTTAAAAAACTGATGGAAAAGGGTTATTTTTTGAAAATGGGAAAAAATGCTGTGCTTTACAAAGGAATTCGTCAGAGAAAAAAGGGTTATTTTTGGGAAAATGCCAAGCATGGAAAAATTCCACAAATTTCTTTCCAAGAGAAAAAAACGAGTTATTTTTCAAACAAAAATGCCGGAGGACAAGAAATAAAGCATTCGTCAATATGAAAGCCAGCAGAAAAAAGGGCTTTGCTTTTTAAATAAATAAATGTACCTTTGAAAAACGATTGTCTTTTTCAAAAAAATAAATAAATGTGCCTTTGAAAAACGATTGTCTTTTTCAAAAAAACAGTGTATTTTATTTATTTACACACAACATGCTCGAAGTACACAATATGGCGAAACGTTATTTATAATACAAATAAAAAAAACTCGTCGGATTAAAAATGTAATAATAAATCAGTGCAAACTATCGTGTGCATTATAATCACATATCCTAATTTAATAATTAATTGTGTCTTATGTACAGAAAATTCCCGGGTATTTTTTTGTTTGATTTTGTTTTTGCGGGGAGTAAAATTACTATTATATTTAGAGCTAACAATTGATTATATGATTATAATTATTCTGGCTATCTATACCACATGGAATGTCTTGTCCGTTCATGGAGTTTTTTTGATTGTAAAAGAGGCGAGATCATTTTAACAAATAATAATAATAATAATAATAGTTACAACTTAAAAATAATAACAGCCATTAATTACTACCTGAAAACGTTACTGCGCTGGGTATAGAGAACTTGAAATGTAGTTAAAACTCATGTATTGGCTCTATTATAGTACGATGTTAACTAATTATAATTAAAAATATTATTTTTACCGGGATAAAATTGGGGGAAGGCGATAATTCGTGAGTAAAGTAATAATTATTTGGTATAATTAATTATAAATTACTAATGTGCTTGTGGGTTTTTACATCGATGGTTTACTTCTCTTGTGTAAATGGCGATTTTTTAAAAATTAATATTAGATTTACAAAACATTTTAAATGTTTCCGTTTGGAAAAGCAGAAAATAATTTTCTTGACACAAAAGCTCTTTCGTAATTTGGTTTTACTTGGAAATTTCTCGAAAGATTCGTACGAAAAAATTTCAATTTAATTGAATTACTTCAGTGCGAATTTAATTAAGAATAAAGTCTACTTTAAAGCTCAATGGAAATGCGAATTTTAATTGGGAATTGGCGCCAAAAAGTATTTAGGAATTTAAAATTAAATTTAAAGATTTAAATTTAAAATTAGAATGATTTTTCAAAGGAAATATTGTTTATTCCTTCAAAATATTGATTTGGAAAGGTAAAATCAGGTTGAATTTGAAGAGAAAACATTTGTTGATTTTCAAAAGTGTGTAATTTTGAATTTCCTCAATAAAACAAAAGAAAATGAATTTCTAAATTTAAAACGTTACCTCCCGAATGTCCAAAGTGGAAAAAAGTGCTCGCCATCTGTTTAAATGCGAAGTCAAATCCCAAAATACCATTTTGAATGTGAATATTCTAAATGCTTTTTTCAGTAATTACAATTCTTTTTTTTTGGTTTTTTACCTTTTTTTGAAAACCTTCGAAAAAATGAATTCTTTACCCTAATTTTAATTATTTAATTACTAAAAAACCTCCAATGTACATATGCATCTAACCAGCTGGAAATAGGCGATTCCTAAACATAATTCGAATGGTAATTATTACTCTCCTGCGTTTCTTTTTTTTTTTTTGGAATTTCTCCCCCAAAAATCCACCAAAAACTCCTTCATCATGCAAACCTGAATAAAAGGGGGGAAATGGGATTAAAAGGCGTGTTGTTCGAAAAAAAATCCGTCGTGGTCATCGTTGTTGTAGTTTTTTTTAATATTGAACGTGTTTTTTCTTAAATCTTTTTTTTTGTTCCATGGAGAAAAAGAAGGCGTGCTGCAGTCCTGGACATTCTCAGTAGTAGTTGGGCGAGGAACTATAGCTACTGGAACTGGAACTACTAGAAGTGCTGGAGCCACCTGGAGAGTGTTGTGATCTAAATAAAATACAAAATAACACCGAATATAATTTAAACTGGGTGGCACTTTTATTAGCACCTGCGGGTGGTGTTTTAAGAAGAAAAAAAATGAAAGAGACCAAGAATAAGATTATTCCCATACAAAAGGGGATAGGTCCAAGTCAAAATGAAAGGAGATATAAAAAAAAGGAGGCTTCCTCACTGCGTCGAGCACAATTTTTTTTGTGACTGTCTATAAAATCTCCAATCCTCCCGTGTTACACAATGCTCCTTCTGCCAGTGCTTTACACAGAAGCCAGAGGCACACATGGGAGGCGGAGAAGCCTCTCAAGCTTTTATTTCACTTTTTTTCTCCGCATTAATATAGAGACAAAATGCCGTGGAGTGTAAACAAACGCATTATTAGGCTTCTATATAATCTTCTCTAATTTTTCCTTTCTCATCTTGCCCCATTTACTCCAGTCTAATATCCTTCTGTTGCTCATTTGCCTTCTTCTATACCTCGTTTTATCCGTCTTACGATTTCCATTTAACCCTTTTTAATTTTCAGTCTAACTCTTCTAATTTCCAATTTAACCCTTCTTAATTTCCAATTTAGCCCTTCTTAATTTCCAATTTAGCCCTTCTTAATTTCCAATTTAGCCCTTCTTAATTTCCAATTTAAACCTGCTCATAGTGTCTAATTTAACCCTTCTTATTAATTTCCAATTTAGCCCTTCTTATAGAGTCCAATTTAACCCTGCTTATAGTGTCTAATGTAACCCTTCTTATGAATTTCCAATTTAACCCTTTGGTGCCATGAGCTAACCATTTAATCCTTGCCCTTTTCCATTTATTTAACGTCTTTCAATCTCCTATATTAAATCCTAATTTAATTGCATGCGTAATTTTGCATTTACAATATATCCTTCCCCCATCAATTCTTATTCAAAATCCATATGCTTGCCTATTTATGTATATACATATCTATGTACATAGGTACTTAACCCTTTCAGGCGTGTCTCTCATATCTGTCTACGACTGCATATTTCCCGACATACCTATAGTCTTTCAATCTCCTGGGTAGCCACGTGATTTTAATGTAATTTATTTATTTATTTTATTTAATAATATTTTTTTTTATTTACAACAATTTAATTTCCCACTTAAAAGCCTTGAAAATACCCTTTTAAAAGTTCTCTAATTTTTCATTCTGTGTCGTACTTTCTGAGTTATCCCTTTGTTGATTTCCCTTCGTTTGATTTAGTTCTTGAGTATAGTTTCTCCTTTAACCCTTTCGCTTCCCTTTATCACCCTGGAGTTTCTCACTTAAATAGGGGATGATTTCCCTATTTAACCCAGGATACTTCCATATATTTAAAAAAAAATCTCATTTCAATTTTATGTACGTTAATGCACATTTAAATCTTGCTGGTAGTGATGGAATTAAATCTGTGGCTCGATCCCTTTAACCCTTTAGTTGGTATTTTTTAAGACGTCTCATAGATCCCTTGAATTTCATATTTAACCCTTCTAGACCTTAAGCTCTGTTTTTATTTTGATTTAGTTTTCTTTTTGATCTTGATTGATTTTTGGATTGCTAAAAATCTTGAAATTTATTAATCTTTGCTATTTGTAAAATTAATGATTCGCTGTTTGAATTGATGAATATACCTACGTTATTTTCATTGGCTAAATTCCTGGTGATACAACAATGTTTATGGAAGCCTGGTGTTGTGATGAGATTGTATGCTCGTGTGGTAACGTTTAAATGCCAATGTGAAAATGTGATAGTATATTGTGAACAGTAAATGTGAACAAAGGGGTGCACGTTGGGAGTGCAAATTTATAGACTAATTTTTTCTAATAGACTATTTTTTTTAAAGAAAAGTAAGAATAAATAGAGAAAAAAAGTTTTTGAAAGGAAAGAAATTAAATTAAAAATAAAAATAAATACATAGCAAATAAAATGTATGGCGTACCGATGCTGTCGGAGGGCCTCCTTGCTCTTGAAGTTCTTGCCACAAGTCTCACAGGCGAAATTGATAATGTCATGACTGCGCTCATGAACCATCAAATTATAACTTTTGTTAAAGCGCCTCTGACAGAACTGGCAGTATAATTCCGCTTTACAGCTCCGCCGCCGTCGGACGCCGTACATGCACTCGCTGCTGGATGGCAGAATTGCGAACATTTTTTCTATTTATTTATTAACCTTCCGTCCGGGTTGATTTCACAATACAAAAATAATCGCAATTATCTGTTCAAAAACAAACAGGGAAAACCATTTTAAAAAAAATTATTCCGTCTTCAAAAAATTAATCATAATTAAATTAATTCCCCTTTACATCCAGCATAATCATAAATCAGAACAGAATTTCATTTCTGAATCTATGACGCATTAAGCCATTAAATTAACTAAAAATAATTTCTGCAGTGGCGTTAATGTATATTTTCCGCAAAATTAATTTCCCAAACTTCAGATAAATTAATATCCAAAATTCAGACAAATTAATATCCAAAATTCAGACAAATTAATATCCAAAATTCCGACAAATTAATATCCAAAATTCAGACCAATTAATATTCAAAATTCAGCAAATTAATATTCAAAATCAGACAAAATAATTTCCAAAATCAGACAAATTAATCCCCAAAATTCCAGATAAATTAGTCCCCAAAAATTACCCACTAATTAGTTCCCAAAAATAAATTCCCCCAGAAATTGTCCAGCAAAATTATTCGCAAAATGCCCAGCCAAAAATTCAAATGGCGAAGGGAAAGCGAGAAAAATAAATAAATTGTCACTCCCAGCAATAAATAATTCCCTAAAAAAGTCTATAGCCAGTCTAAACGGGAGAATAAATGAGTAATGTCCCTGAATAAAAGGGTTAAGAGGTCTCACATCGCCCCATAATAACCCCAAAAAACCACCCCTGCACACAAATAATAATAAATCACCCCCGAAAAAAGACATACCTTGAATCAAATGGGCGCACCTTCGTCTCCTGGTAATGTCCCTTTTTTGTCCCTTTTTTTTCTTCCAAAAAGCGACAATCCTTTTGGGATGACAAATTTCAGTGACAGTGGCACGAGCCTCCAGAGAAATAAACGGAGTTTGAATGAAGAGGAAAAATATTTTCTTTGTATTCCGAAGGTAAGATGATACAATGAAAGGGTAAGGTACCAAAGAGAGAGCAAAATGATGTACTAATAATAATTTTTTTTTTTACTCCAAAAAAAAATACAAGTCTTTTTGACTGAAGAAGAAATCTTCTCCTCCTCTCAACACGATCAACTCTGAGAACGAAGTGATGAAAAAGAGGGAAAGGAAGCCCACGAAAATGTATTTTTGTGTGGAGTGAGCGACAAACAGAGAATGAAAGAATGATTACAGAAAGATGTTGAAGAACAATTTTTAGTGGGCTTCACGTACTCCTTTATGGGATGGGAGTCAAGGTAAACTCTATGGAGATGTACACACACTTCTTTTTTTTTCTCAGGCGGAGGGGGAGGAGGGGCTCTACAGCCCTCTTGATCATCCACACATATACATATATTATAGGTATAGGTATGTATAATGTCCATATAGAGGGATTTTGGATAGTGTATACCACCCCGAGTGATACCGTAGTCATCGTGTGGACAAACACGGAATATCCTTTCAGGCTCTCTCTCTACACCTTCCAGAGAGATTATTGTGGGAAAATCCATAACATCTCCGAGGAGTACCTTATTTACCTGTAGTCTTTATATCTCACAGCCTCCCCCCAGTCTCCCTTTTCAATATCTCCTCTCTTCCGCTCTTTCTCTCTCCAAATCTATCCAAATCTCTGTCAACCATTCTCTCTCCCTCTTTCTCTGTATTTCTCTCTCTCAAAATCTCTATCAAGAAATCTATCAACAACTCTCTCTCTATCTTTCTCTCGCTTTTTCGCTCTCTCTCTACAACTCTCTACTACTCTTTATCTCTTCCTCTCTCTGATTCCATCTCCGTCCATCTCATTACCTCTCTCTTTCCTTCTGTCAAAATCTCTCCCAACAATTCTCTTCCACTATGTCTCTCGCTGTCCTTCTCTCACTCTCTTTCTCTCTCTGTCTTTGTTCGCTTTCTCTCTCTTTCTCTCTGTTTTTCTCTCTCTGTTTTTCTCTTTCTCTATCTTTCCCTCTCTCTCTCTTTTTGTCTCTCTTTCTCTGTCCTTCTCTCTCTTTATCTGTCTTTGTCTCGCTATTTCTCTCTAGCTTTCTCTCTCTATCACTTTCCTTCTCTCTCTTTCTCTTTCTTTCTCTCTCTTTCTCTCTC
>JAQGBT010007521.1:0-10897 GCA_034698585.1 Disparrhopalites patrizii
GGAAGAATTAGAGAAAAAAGAGAGAAAGAGCGAAAAAGGGAGAATCAGAGAGCGGAAGAAAGAGAGAAAACAAGAGAAAAAGAGCGAAAAAGGGAGAAAGAGAGCGAATGAAAGGGAGAGAAAAGAGAGAGAAAAAAAGAAAGAAAGAGAGAGAGAAAAAGAGAGAAAGAGAGAGAGAGGAATAAGGAGAGAAGGGGAGAGATAAAGTCTGAGCGAAAAAAATAAACAGAGACGCATTGGACAGAACAAACACCCCACAACAAGCATTAAAGCGTGTAGGTCGGCACATGAAAGGGGAATCCATTGCTTTGACATAATACACCCCACACACAATGATAATCATACTCCCAATTGTGTGACTTAGGCCCTGCTCATCATCCTCCTCTTTGATATGCGTTAGTGGCCGCATTTATTTCTCCTGCACCTTCCCCCTTCAGACTTTACCCTCCACGCCGGCTGCCATATGTAATCCTTTCTCCCGAGAATAATTGCGTATGCCTGAAACGGTGATTCCACATTGCATTCATGCATTTTGTATGGCTACAGCTAATATGACATCGTTGGAGGAATTCTATGCACACGCACATTATAGACATCCATTCGTAGAAGGTGCATTTTCAAAAGGCCTGGGAAATCAAAAGGTGGGAGGAGAATCGGGGGTTGCGGTAAAGGTCATTTGTTTTTCCAGGAGAATCCCCTGCTGTAACAGATCATCGCGGGAATGAAGGCTCGTTTATAATCTTATCCATTCAAATTCTTCCCGCGCTTTAATCTCGTACATAGGTACATACATGTGAAATCCACGGCAAAAGTTTGGGAGTTTCTCGAAGGCGAGTAAAAACTCACTTCCATTCCCTTTAAATTTGTATGGAAATTCCTGGAGAAAAATGCTTTTTTTTCTCCAGGAATTTGTGAGGGATGTGGTGAGGTTTTCCTGTGTGCATTTCCGTATGTACAGGATGGAGGAAGCAATTTTTTTGGAAGAAATTAGTGGAGAGCGGGACCAGTCTGAGTGGGATGTTTTCCCCTTGGAAAAGGGCTATAAATATCCATTTTTTACCGGCCATTATAATTACCGTTGCAACATACTCTGGAGGGCACTCCCCTGAAGTTACATTATCGTTATGGACGTATTGTTTAGAACGAGTGTGGAAACACGGGATGTCCTGGAATTGGTTGGGTGTGGATGGGAATTCTCTATAGAATATTATTATTTTGGAGATTGTTGTATAGTTTTCACCATCCACACGCGTTGTGTTTCCTTGGGATTGTTTTTGTCCACTTTCTCCTGTTTTCCTGTACTTTCTACCATTTTTCATGGTTTTGATTTGGCCGTTTATGTTTTTGCATTCCCATTTTAAACTTTCTCCTCATTTTTTCTATGGATTTTTGTTTTTTTTAATTTTTCTCTCCAGCGGCGTTTTCTTTATTCTTTTGCATTTTATATTCCACAGTATTTTCTAATATTATTTTCCTTTCTTTTTGACTTTCTCTCCTTTCTGTTACCTGTTCCTTCTTTTTTTGCTTACTTTCACTAGTTCTTTTTCAAATTTTTGTTTTTTCGTCTCTCCTCGTAGATTCACTCTATTTCGATTTTGTTGTTTTTATTCGTTTTGCTTCATTTCATAATTTTATTTTGCTCTCTTTCTCTTTTGCTTTGTTTTTCTCTTTTACTTTTGCTTTCTTTTGCTCTCTTTTTCATTTTTCACTCGTTTTGTTTTGCTGACTTTTTCTTCGGTTTGTTTTTGCTGTGTTTTGCTCTCTTTTTCATTTGTTTTGCTTTTGCTTTGTTTTTCTCTCTGTTTCATTTGTTTTGTCTGCTGTTTTCCTCTTTGGTTTGTTTTGCTCTCTTTTGCTTTGTTTCTCTTTTTCTTTGGTTTGTTTTGCTTTCTTTCTCTCTTGTTTTGTTTTGCTCTCCTTTTCCTTTGCTTGGTTTTTCTCTCTTTCACTTTTGCTTTGTTTTTCTCTCTTTCACTTTTGCTTTGTTTTGCTCTCTTTCTCTTTGTTTTGTTTTGCTCTCTTTCTCTTTGGTTTGTTTTGTTTTGCTCTCTTTTCTCGTTCGTTTTCTTTTGCGCTCTCTTCTTTTGCTTTGTTTTGCCCTCTTTTTCTTCTCTTTTGCCCTGTTTGGATCTCTTCCTCATTTGATGTCTCTCTATTTTATGTTTACTTTGCATCTATTTATCTTTCATTTTTGCCGTTTTACTTGTCCTTTGACTTTCTCCTTCTTTTTCTCGGAGTTTTGCAGAGGTTTATTTTGTGGATGTGTCTCTTAATGTGTGTATTTCTGTCTTTCAATTCTGCTTCACAGGCGTCTATACTTTGCTGTCTGTGGTCTTTATGTGTGACATAATTTTTTTCTAGCTTTATTCACTCTTTGTCGCCGTCATTGTCACTTATTGTTAGTGTTTGCTTCTATCCATACATAAATTACAATTTCTCTTGCGTCTAATTTTTGATTCACAGATTTGTGCCTTATTGTTTATTAATATTAAATCTGAGCTCATGTCCCGTCTGTTTCTTATGGCTGTCTCCTGTCATGTACCAGTAATTACATAATTCTGTGTATTATCCTGTAAGAAAAAAAGATCAAGGAACTCTTGGCACTTATTTGAAATGTAAAGACTATGAAATTCCTTGAAAATCAGAATATGAGAGACAAGTGCTGGTACTCTTGAAAACTGTACATTGTTCCTGGGCATGTAAGATGATTATTGTGACGGTACATAAAATTTATCTGGCGTCTCTCGTTCCCATATCTATGTGTTTCACCTCTCTGGCACTCGAATTTGCAATTACAAAGTTTCCCCGAAATCGAATAAAGTCCTATTCCTGGATACACAAATTGGTTTTCGGAGAATGTAACTTGGAAGCAAGACTGGAAACAAGTTAAAATTGTGAGTACTTTCCCTTTTCCGTGTAACAAGAGTAAGTTTGCAGGACTAACTTTCTCCTGGGCTTTTCTGTAGGTGAAATAAATTACATGTGCACGCTTTTCCAAGAAATATCCAAAAACAATGTACGTACATATGTACACGTATTATGTCTTGTGTATGTGCGGCAAGGGTAAATTTCCGAAAATAAAATATTCAAAAATATGTTTGGCCTTGCTACCATCCAAGTTTGTCGTGGGGCTTGCGAGGAATGTTTAGTATTATTTCCGGTAATCTCCCTCAGATTTGTTCGTCCAACGAGACGTGCGAACTTCCATTCCGTCCAGAAATAGGAGCCTTACACCCACGCAAAAAAAGGTGGAACTTATTATTAAAAAGTGTAAGATAAAAGAGAAAAGAAGGGAAAAGGAGAAAATGCAGACAATAACAAAACATTTCTGCTCAAACGAATTCAGATCAATTGCACTTGTTCGGTTGTTGAAGCAACAGCTGTATGCTCCCGCCTTCCATGAGCTGTTCAATCACTGGAGTAAATCCAGGCTACAATATCGTACATATTTTGAACCTTTTTTTCGGCTAAAAAAGTGGAATATTTGTATACATATGTACATACGTATAAATAACATATTTCCAGTAAAGACAGAATACTGTACATGCTTTATCCCTAAGAAATTTGCTTTTCCTCAGCCATGCTTTGGTTTGACGCCGTTTTTATTCTTGTAAATGTGACCGTCTTCCCCAATTTTGTACCAGTGCTTTACCATTTTGGGTGGCAACGATCCGATTCTGAATCGTTTTTTTCGATTCTTCAACTACTTTAAAATTTAATTCGATTCCACACCGTGAATCGAATCCTATAATTCGATTCAAAGGGCGTAAATCGGATCATAAAATTTCACTGAAGTTCGATTCATTTGATTCATTAGTTAATACAAAATTTTTGAATACAGCAGAGCAATAACTATCAAAATATTGCAGCAACTTTAAATCAACGGTAAGTATTATATCGTGGTTACTTGTATTTATTTGAAGTGAAAAACCATTAGACTTCATTACTATATGCTTAAAATTTGCAAAAAGTGAACATTTGTGGCACAATATGTAATATATAGTCAATTCTCTCTATAACGGTTTAGGAAAAAGTAGCCAGAAAAACCGTTATAACGAATAACCGGTACAAGGAAAACCGTTAAAAAACGGTTTTAATGGCGGGGGATTCGAAATTCCCGAAAAACCAGTATAGCGTGTGAGGGCGTGGCCTAAAACCGTTATAGCAAGAAGGAATTTAGGGCGAGGGATTGATAAATTTGAAAAAACCGGTATAGCGTGTGAGGACGTGGCCTAAAACCGTTATAGCAAAATAAATTTATTGTTCGGGGATTCAGAGCGTCCCCGGTATAACGAAAAACCGTTGTAAAATAACCGTTATAGAGGAAGATTTTAGCATTGAAATGGGCTGGGGCGGATTTGTGAACACCGTTATACAGTCGACTCCCTCTATAACGGTTCCCCTTAAATCAGCCTATTTTCCCCGTTGTAGCGAAAAACCGTTCTGGAGAACAGAAATGTCTATGTTAACAATTGGAGAAAGTTTTTGAGGAGAGCGTTTTCTGCCACCGTTATAAAGAGAACACCGTTATAAGGGAGCCCGTTATAGGGAGAGTCGACTGTAGTGCGAAAACCGTTATAAGGAGGTCCGTTATAGAGAGAATTGACTGTATTTTTTGGATCGTTTTAATTATGACTCGATGTAATCCATGGGCTTAAATCGAACGAAATCGAATCGTTTGCATAATGAATCGGTTGGAATTACGAATTTCGATCCGATTCGGGCATTGAAACGAATCCAACTAAAAATGTTGGATTAAATCGGATCGTTGCTAGCCCTAATTCACGATGTACAGATAGAACACATATATTAAAGCTTCAGACTGATGTACAATATTTACAATATTAAATTTCAATGTGAAACTCCTTCGTTCTCACAATTTATAAGATCTTGTGGTTAGAAATCAGTACATATGGCACTTTGTATACGTACATACATATATACTCAGACATGCACCAGTCTTTTCTCCGGTCTGATAAAGAAATTCTTCGTAGCTTGCATATGGAAAACCTTTTATTATCCCAGAACGTACGGGGGAAGCCTTAAAATTGACTACTTTTCTTCGGATTTTCCACAACGACCAAAAAACCGCAAATCGATATCGATCAGGCCCATATATGTATACATATACACATGTGCATCGCTATATGGACCTTTATACAAGATGAGAAAAAGGACTCGAAACGGTGAGACGACCAAAAGGGAAGAGATTCTATTAGTCTTGCTAAAACCGCAGTAAACATTAAATTATACACGAGCCCCTACCTTCCATATGCATTCTAGACATCTCCAATGCCCTACTTGAGACAATCTTCATTGGCAAAACCAAGGTCAGAATGGAATTAAGTCCAGACTCTTTTCAAAAAGTGGTTCATATGCCCTCGTCAAATCCATCATTCTCGGAAAAGACGTGACCACAGGATATTCCCGTGAAAAAAAAAACTTGATTGTCAGTTATAGGTCTCATCCGCTTCAGCTACGAAAAGAGCATATTAGTGAAATATTCCTTCTGAGGACTCTTAATAGGATGAATCTGGGGATTCCCAGAATTCCCAGCATCTCATCTCAGCCTCCAGAGACTGGAAGAGAGGATTTCGGGGAAATTGCTTATCGGTGTGACCAGTCAAAGGCAGAGGAGAGGATTGCTATTAGTATTAGGCAGAGGAGAGGATTGCTATTAGTATTAGGCAGAATTGAGGTAGAGCATTAAACACTAATAGGCATCATGTACATAACATAAATACATAGGTGCATAGCATTATGTTGCATGCTTTCAAACGGACGTTGAGCGACGGAGCAGAAAAAAGGGGGAATCCGAGAAGGAAAAATAATACAGTCAAAGAGAAGCCAAGAGAAGGCAAGGAAAGGAAAATGACAGTAGCAGAGAGAGAGAGAGATAAAAAGAGGAGACTAGAGAGACAAAGAAAACATTTTGTAAGAGAAATAGTGGAGTTGAGAGAAGGCCGCAAATCAAGGGAGAAGCAGAGGAAGATAGAAAATGAGGGAGGAAGTAAAATCAAGAGAGAATGAGAGGGAGTGAGAGACATGGCGAGCAAGAGAGAGTAAAATAGAGAGACGCGGAGAGAGAATGGAAGAGAAAGGAAAGGGCGAGAGAGAAATATGAGAGCATTGGAGGGGGAAAAAAAGAGGGAAACAGAAGATAGAAGTGGAAGAGAGAAAGAGAAGGTGGAGAGAGTGGAAGAGGGGAGAAATGGAGAAAAAAAGTGAGCGAAAGATGGAGACTGAAGAATAACAGAGGTGAAAGAGAACAGACAGATTGGGAGAAAGACGAAAGCGAGAGAAAAATGAAATGCGGTACAAAGAGCCAATATGAAGAAAAAAAGATAAAGAAAAAGCAAAGTGGAAGAGAGACAAGAAAGAATTTCACGAAAAAGAGATACGAGAAGAGAGAAAAAGAGAGAGAAGAGAGAGGGAAGGACATATAAAAAGATAGGAAAGAGGACGGAAAGGCGAAAGAGAGGGCGAAGAAAACAGAGAGATAAGAACGGGTAGAGAAGGAGAAAGAAGAAAGGGAGAGGAAGAGTGAAGTGGGACAGAAAAAAGAGAGAACAAGGAGATAAAGAGAAGAGAGGTAGGGAATGGAAGGGAAATAGAAGGAGAAGGGGGAGAGGGAGAGAACTAAAGAGAGCAGAGAGAGAAATAGAAAGAGCAAAGAGAGAAATAGCGAGAGAAGGAGGTAAACGAGAGAGAGCAGAGAGAAAAAGCGAGAGAAGAAGGAGATAAAAGAGAGAGAGAGCAGAGAGAAGCGGGAGGCAAAGAGAGATAAGGAAGAGGAAATTGTCGAGAACGGAGTGACGGGAAGAGAGGGAAGGAAAATGGAGACAGAAAGGAAGAGAAAATGACGAAAAAAGTGAGAGTGGGGAGGCTAGAAAAAGGATTCAAATAAGCAATAATACTCTATATCATAAGAGAGAGAGAGAAGAGCGAGAAATAGAAAGAGAAGAGAGAGAAATAGAGAGCGAGAAGAGAGAAATTGAGAGAGAGATAGAGAGAGAAATTGAGAGAGAGATAGAGAGAGAAATTGAGAGAGAGATAGAGAGAGAAATAGAGAGTGAGAGAAGTAGAGAGTGGGAGAAATAGAGAGAGAGAAAGAGAAATAGAGAGAGAGAAAGAGAAATAGAAAGAGAGTGAGAAGAGAGAGAAATGGAAAGAGAGAGAGAGAAGAGAGAGAAATAGAAAGAGAGAGAAGAGAGAGAAATAGAAAGAGAAGAGAGAGCATAGAGAGAGGAAGAGAGAAGAGGAAAGAGAAAGAGAGAAAAAGGAGAGGAAGCAAAATGGAGAGAGGAGAAAAAGAGACAATAGTAGGAGAGTGTGTGATAAGGAAGAGGAAGTGGGAGAGAGTAGAGACGAGGAAGAAAGAGAAGGAAACGGGAGCGAGAAGAGGAAAAGAGGGAGATAGAGTGAATAGAAATGAGAGAGAGAGGAGTGCGAGAGTAAGGAATCAAAGAAGCAATAATAGCCACAGAATTATCGTAAGAGAGAGAGAGAGAAAAAAACTTGAGAGGCTGTTATGAATGCGGGGTGAGGCTCCTGGACATTTAGCACCTTTATGTCTTCAAGAGGTGTAGTTAATCCTTGTAATCTAGGCAAACGTTGAGGGGGCTTAGAATGCTCATTGAGCCTTTTATATCTCTATGTATAATCATGTATAATCATCGCCGTCTCCATGACTCTCTTCCAGTAGCCCAATGAAGTAGCAATGACTTGTATGTGTATCCTACACACCTCTGAGACTCCCATTATTACCTTGAAAAGACAGGACGCGTTGGTGTGCCCGGCGTCGGGAAAGATAATGAGCAAATCATTTGTAGAATCCCAATGAGGCTTCCTAACCACTTTCCACTTTTTTTTACCCATTCACATTTTTTTATATCCCTTCTTTCTACCATGATTATAGCTTTGTTCAATTTTTTGTTGTCCCTGGAATTTTTATCTGTTACTTTGCATGAGTTTTTTTTTGTTCAATTTTCCTGGGATGCAAGTCTTGTGTGAAATGTTAAATCCAAGGGGGTATTATTATCTCCGTGTGTATTTGATTATAACGTACTTATCAATAATGGACGGTTGTACGGATTCAAACCACAACTCTGTAGGTCAAGCCCTGTTTTTCATCTTGGGATCATAATGTTATTATATCATTTGGCCCCTTCCTTATGTATGACCATCCTTAAGGACGGTTTTTGACTAAGTGTGTGGGTGATTAGTTGCAAAAGCGACCAATAAACAAATTCTACACATCATTTTACTATAAATATTTCAGGATATTTCCCTTGCTGTGGCTTAGATAGTTGAAGAGTAATGCGGAATTAAAATTAAAAAATTATATTAGAAAATA
Source organism: Disparrhopalites patrizii (assembly GCA_034698585.1). Lineage (NCBI taxonomy): Eukaryota > Metazoa > Arthropoda > Collembola > Symphypleona > Sminthuridae > Disparrhopalites > Disparrhopalites patrizii. The sequence continues at coordinate 8,357 of JAQGBT010007521.1, forward strand.
ATCGAAGAATAATGCGGAATTAAAATTAAAACATTATATTAGAAAATAATCGAAGAATAATGCGGAATTAAAATTAAATTACAAAATAAATTGAAGAATAATGCGGAATTAAAATTTAAAAAAATTAAAAATTAGTTTAAAAAATAATTGAAATAAATACCAAAAATAATTAAATTATTAAAAACAAATAAAATTGAAATAAATACCAAAAATAATTAAATTATTAAAAACAAATAAAATTGAAATAAATACCAAAAATAATTTAAATCATTAAATCATTAAAAATAAATACCAAAAATAATTTAAATAATTAAATCATTAAAAATAAATATCAAAAATAATTTAAATCATTAAATCATTAAAAATAAATACAAAAAATAATTTAAATAATTAAATCATTAAAAATAAATATCAAAAATAATTTAAATCATTAAATCATTAAAAATAAATATCAAAAATAATTTAAATCATTAAATCATTAAAAATAAATACCAAAAATAATTTAAACTATTAAATTATTAAAAATAAATTAAATTAAAATTCTTATTTTGATCATAATTTTATTGCAGATTAAGCCAAAAAAGCTCCGTCTCCAGCAGACAATAATTGGTGTAGCTAATGGCGATTTTTCAGCGCCAAATTCGATCAGTAATCCATATATTGTAAATTTCAAACTTGACGCGAAAAAACCGCTGTAACTTAATCAAATTCTTGTTGGATCTGAACGGGATTATTTTAATTAAATTAGCAATAAAATTTTCCATCAAATAAAGCGTTAACCTTAGTTTTTACAGTCTCTATTTTATGTCTCTATTTTGTTTTTTTATTCGTTCCTGTTAAGTTATTGGTCATTGTCCAAATCCATGACAATTATCATTGGTAATTTTTGGAACTAAGAGTCCAGCGAAGTTAGTGAGAAAATAATTCCAAAGCATCTATTTGTATATTTACACACTGTTCTCTCCTGCTGGGACAAACAAGGTGATATTTTGGTGGAGGGAATGGCCCATTTGAGTAATGGAGGATTTTTCATTGGAAATCGAAGGGGAGATCATCGGAAAATATATCATTAAAATTCTGCTATACTTTCCCTTTCTTTTAAAATTTGGTCCTAACACGACAACTAAATTTCGTTGCAATTTGATTTGAAAATGTTTTTTCTTCAATTGATCTTCTTAATTGGTGACTCGTGATTTTGTTTTTGTCTCTCAGCTTCCCTTTATTTCGGTTTTTTCAAGTTTTTTCTTTTTTCTCTTCCATGTCACTTTTTTTTCGGCACAAATTTTATCCAAGCGTCTCCTTGATTTATTTTTCTCTCGATCTTCTATAACGCTTGGTTTTTCCATTTATACACATTTTTATGTATTTACAAAAAGTGCATCTCGGGTAAGTTAGCTTTTACTATTTTTCTATAGGCTTTATGTTGGTAATCTTCCTCTCCCGAGCTTGTCTCTCCCGGCCTTCATTATTTCCATTATTGACGCTTCCACATCCATTTCCTTCCCTCCGTCCTTTATTTCTCATTATAATATATTCTCCATTTCCCCAGCCTCCTGTCTCTCCCGTTATCTCCCTGCTTTCGCCCGGGAAAGAATTCCTCACCAAAAAAAATTACAGATTTGCTCCAGATTTTATTTGGTTGTCGTAAATCATCCTTATACTGCATTAATACATATGGACATTTGTACAGAGTGTATCCCGGTCATTTTATTGTCTCCCTTTACTACCATATCCGTATAGTGCCTTTCCCTGACAGTGGGAACAACCCCTCTATAACATCATGCCCAGTGGTATATGTACGTATACCATTTGCCTATGGTCGTTCTTTCCCGCAACAGAGATCCAGAGAGGGAAAAGAGGGAGACAGAGAGATAAGGGCGATGGTATCAATCAATTTATCACATTTTTATAGCGCCCCTACATAATTATATAAAAGTCCTTGTAAACAAGCTCTAATCCTCACATACAAACGGATACGCTCGCTCTCTCTTTCTGTCTCTCTTTCTCTCTCTCTCTTTCTGTCATGGTCGTCCTCTTCGTTGGATTTGGCAGGGGTGTTTTAGTAAAAAAGAGAGAGACGAGGAGTGTCTTATTATGGAGGGTGGAAGTGAGTGTGAGATGGGAAGATCCCACCAGTAGTTGTGAGTGCGAGAGAGACTCCGAGAATACGTAATCAGATGGGTCTTTGCGTCCTCCCTTCTCGCTCTCTCTCTCTCTCTCTCTCTCTCTCTTTGCTATCCTTCTCTGTCTCTCTCTTCTATCTTTCCTTCTGCAACTTTCTTCTCTGTCTCTCTATTTTTTGTCTTTATTTTTTTCTCTATTCTTCTCTCTCTCCATCTCTTTGTCTTTCTTCCCACTTTGTTTCTCTCTCCCTCTTCTCTCTCTCATTCTCTGTCTCTCTCTTTTTTGCATTTCTCTTTTCTCTCTTCTTCTCTCTCTCATTCTCTGTCTCTCTCTTTTTTGTATTTCTCTTTTCTCTCTTCTTCTCTCTCTCATTCTCTGTCTCTCTCTTTTTTGTATTTCTCTTTTCTCTCTTCTTCT
>JAQGBT010007522.1:0-10896 GCA_034698585.1 Disparrhopalites patrizii
GGGAGAGAGAGAGATACTTTCTTGGTAATTCATACATTTCTCCGAAATTACATAAAAAGTCGGGACTGTTACAGGGTCACGGACATGCCGCTTACTTTGCTTCCACTCTTACACTCCTTTTCCAGGATCATTGCTCTTTTCATGGATCTGAGCCACATTTTGTTTGTTTCTGTCGGAAAAGCATACTACAGTGAGTTCCTGGAACATTATCCAGGTAAAAATCAGGTGTTTTTATCCAGATAGGTACCTATGTACATGTGTGTGAAAGAAAGGCTTCTTGTACGTATTTACGTATGTCCTTTGTTTTATATTATTTCCCAACTTTCTCCTCCAGCTCCCACACTTGTCGGATGAAATGGGGAAGGGAAAAGGGAGTAAGACATTAAGCATGGGCAGAAAATGTTGAGACACGTGTCAGAAAAATGATCCAAGTTTCAGCCCTTACAAAGCTCCCTGTCGACTCTTTCTTCAAAGTTTAAATCCAATTCTGAGAGAGTCTCAGGTCTCAACTATGTATTTATGTAGTATCTATGTAATTTAATACACATACGTATAATAATATTTTGGTGTGCCTGGAAATGCACTTTTATTTTTTCGATTCCATTTTCCACTTATTCTTCTCCCTGGTTATTGACTTTCATCCGTTGTCTAAGAAACCTTTTCAGTGCTGGAGAAAAGTAAATTGAACTTGAAGATGTTACCATCATTGCTGTGATTGGATTTTGTTGTTTTCGCTGAGTATCTTTTTTGCCACGTTTGTAGTCAGATTCATTGTGATGTTTATTATCTGTCACATGTAAATATGCTTATATTTTTTAATTTTTAATGGTATTCGACTCCTATGTTACCGAATTTACCGGCTCATCGAATAACTCATCTATCAACTTATTTCTTCAGAGTATAGTCTTTGGCCTAAGTTTATGTGCTTTGATTTAACTTTTGAATGTTTTTCTGTTGTCTCAACTTAAATTTCCCGTCTTACTGCAGAAGTAATAAATATAAATGTTTACAAATTTTTATCTTACCTAAAACTGGACTTATTTCAACCGATGGTAGCCATCAAACGGTACCAGCAGCATCAGCGAAACCTGTAGAAGAAACAAGTATAAAAAAAATCAGTACAACTTCTCCCTTTTAGGACTTGATGTAGCTTTTGAATCGTAATACTCGGAATCATTCCTTCCAGGAAATGGACCCTGTGAAAGGTTTTTTTCTTGGTTGTTCCATATATAAAAAACACAAGTTTGAGTCCAAACTCTCGTCCTCCCATTTTTTTCCGGTTAAAACTTTCTCACCACAAAAAGACAATGCATGAAGTTTAATAAAAAAAATTCTGGGATAGGGTAAAAAGTCATATGAAAGGAGTTGATCTATGTACAGGAGCTGTAGATGGTAAAAGAACAAAAAACAATTGTGGTGAATTTTTTTCTCCCACCAAGTCGTACTGTATAGTATTGCTCATGGAAGAAGAAAGGGGGAAAATCCATTTTGGTCTTTTATTCCAACATGTTATTTATGCAGAGTGTAAACGTATCGCTTGACTTTCATAGTCAAAGTTATGCTGCATGTGTTACAAGGGCTCTTAGCGATGCTCTTGTACACTATAGTCTTTTCTTTGGCTGGGGAACAAAAAGAAAAAACAAGGTCGTACTCTTTTCTCTCTCTTTCTCTCTCTTTATTCAATCCTTCAACTTTTCCAAGAAAAAAAAATCCAGCAAAAAAAAGGAAGGGCCAGCACAATAAAAGGGGGGAAAAGTTTGGCATTAGAAGAAGAATAAAAAAAGAACGGACAGAAATAACAAGACAGTCAAGAACAGAAGCAGGAGAGAAAAACGTGTCAGATGAGAAAGGAAGACAGCTGAAAATGTTCTATAGAACAACACCATCAACTCCGGACAAGAATGCATCTTTGTGTGACGAGACACTCACGTAAGAATTCTAATAGGCATCTTTTTTAGAAGCCCCCACAGAACAAATAAGCATGGAGAAACTGCATAAGAAAGGAAAGTGAGAATGAAAAGATGAGGCTCTCCCTCCCTCTTGTATTCTCTCTCTCCTTCATCTTTTCACTTTCCCTTTCACATTCCAAAATCTTTTCTCGGTCCTTCACCTCCCACTCTCCCTTTTTTTTTTTTTGAAGTGGGCATCTTCTCCCATGAATGTGTTTAAGGGAAAGTGCCATTGTTTTTTGGAAGGTGTGTATTTCAAAGAGGAAAATGGCATTTTCCAAAGGTACATGGAACGAAGTTGTGCATGGAGAGTGGTCAGACGTCAACGACGACTTGGGGTTTAACCCAGTATTTACATCCATTTGAGGCTGGGGAGATTACAGTCCGGGAAATTGGGGGTAGACCGGAGGGGAGGACGTCACGGTGGCAGAGTATTAACTGGTTATATACGCCTTATTTACAGGGCCAATATCAGTCCTGATGGATTGCTTCCATGGAATGAAAAGTCTTTGTCAAATTTCCCCTTGGGACAAAATGTCCGGCTGTCTCTCCCCTTTCTTTTTTCTCTCTTTCTCTCTCTGTTCCTCTAACTGGAACTTTCTCTCTCCCTCTTCCCCGTGGTCCCCTTTGTATTCGGAAACGCTTGGGCCTCCAGTATAATGGGGTAGACACATCTATTTTGTCTCCCCACGACCTCTTCCATCATGTGTCTGACTCCCCATCATCGTCATCGCTCTCTTCAAATCACACACAGAGACTCTTTCGTTAAAGGATACACATTTCCCCTCGGATGTCCGATGTGAGCAAGTCTCTCACCCTTTCCCTTCGGCAATTCTCATATGCTCTCTTGTTACTTTTACAAGAATTTTCCCCTGCCTTCCCTGGTTTTCCCATAAGGTTTCTCTCCTTCTTCCAGCGCATTTTTCCGTTTCTGTTCCCTGTCGTTTTCATTATTTTGAATCGCTCTCAGCGCTATCTGTTTCTTGCCGCAGTTCTCCGTCCCCTCTTGCTTTGTCCTTAGTTTAGGTTTTTATTTCTAGCTTGACATAACCAGGAAGTCTTAAATTGTTTACACAACTATAATACTTACTATAACTACAATAATTATTTCACCTTTACATCACCAGTGCCGTACAAAAACAAGGAATCTTGCACATATTATGGGACATATAAACGTGAGGGACTTAAGCAGCCTTCAACTGTACGAATTCTCCAATCAAATATACAAAGTTGAAGTAACTTTACAAGAAGAAAAATTAAAGCATGGATCATTTAACGCTGGATTAGCTAATGGATACTTGGAGGTAAATTGGTATAAATAACCCTGTTAAAGCTAATATGGAAAGAGCATTTGTGGTAGATAAGTCCTTCATAGCTAAAAGTAAATGGGCCACCGGCAACGGATGGCTTTGAACAAAATATGGTCTGTTTGTATGTTCACCCATCGCTGGACACGGAATATTTCTTGGCGTAAACAGTTATACAACAATATTGTATACATGCTTACTAAAGTAGACCTACTTTTACATCTTCCTTTGTGTTTTTGGAAAAACAAATAAAAAACATCTTGATTTATCACGTGATCTTTTTGGTTGCTTTTGTATAAGCAAAATTTATATAGGCAAGACGAGAATGAATGACGGGGGATGGAATGAGAACAGAGAAGAGGAACGCTGTAAGCTGATGCAGCATCAGTTGAAAGGCGAAGGAGAAGTGAGGAAAACAGAGAGAATGAGGAAATTTGAGAAAGAAAGAAATGGTGAAAGTCAAAAGAAACGAGAAAGTGAAGATGGGAAAAGCGCCATGTTGAGGGCAATCAAAGAGATGAGAAATATAGAAGGAAGAGTGAAAGTGGAGAAATGGGAGAGTAAAAGAGCATGAGGAAATGTGAACGAAATGCGGACGACGAGAAATCGACGGAAAGCAGGAGCAGAAGAAGGTAAAGAGAGGAAGTGTGGAGAAAGTGAAATAGTGGGAGTGCGAGGTCAAGAAAGATAGGAGAACATGTGTATATGTACATGCCTATGTAGATATACACGAAGAAGAAAGATATAAATGAGCATAAATTTGGCTTTGAAGTCTCATTTTTCATGAGGAAATTCGGGCCATGAATCGGAGGAGGGAGGGGAGGGGTAGAAATTCCCAAGTGAGGAAAAATCGGCCATGGGATCAACAGCTATATATTATTTCCCGTTATTTTCTCTCCCTCTCACTCCACTTTCTCTTTTGGCTCATCTTAGCCTCTAAAGTTGGTGTTTTTCCTTGCATTTTTTTCAACCAAAATAAAAAGCGTATGTATTTTTAAGATTCATGCATAAGAGTAGCATTAGGAAATTGGAGGATACAAATCCATTGTGTATATCTTTTGAGACAAGAAATAACCCGAATAATTCTTGAGGATTTGTGGAGACTCAAAATAAGTTGGACCTTTTGAATTTTTGAACCTGTTTTTTTCTCCACTTGAAATTTACACTCTTAAAAGAAAATGATATGTATAGGATTTTATGTTTCAAAAAACGAGCTCCAATAGTTCTCTTGTAGACATGTTCCATATGGAGGAACGGGGATATTTATTATTATTTTTTCCGGATTGGAAGAGAAAACTTTTTTCCATTTATGTGGCAGAGACAAACGGAATACGTTTCTTTTTCGGAGAAAGTAAAAGGCACTACTTTTCTCTTTGGTGCTGACCCCGAATTTCCCCCAAAAGACCTATGTGGACTTTTCAAACTCTTTAACACTTGACTTTCTATCTGTCCCTTTTCTCTTGACTTTGTTTGCACATTTCATCCAAAGTATTTTCGTCCGAACGATATATCTCAATTTTCACTTCCAGTTTCCAATGCTTACTTGTATTGGGTGATAGTATTATAAATTAATGCACGGCACATTTCCCCATCTCATTTTATTTGCTCTCTTTGCTTCCATGTGCGAAGTTCAGTGATTTCCACCATTTGAGATTTCCTATATGCTTTACCACAGCCTTTGCCAATTCGCTGGAGTGAAAAAAGCGAATTCTCCAAGTATTTCTCTGCTTTCAAATAATGCCCAGTTTCTTGGTTCTAATCATCGTATGTACGTATGTATTTGTCATAGTAAATGTCCTCTTGGGCCGTTTTTTCCCTTTTCCTCTCACAAGTATTTTCCCAAGGCATTTCCCCTGCTGGCATTACTCAAGTTTTACTCCATGTCTTTCCACCCATTAATAAGACGAATTTCTTCATATTTCAACTTTCATCCTTCATATATGTGGGAATAAGACATGGTCTCGGTGGACTGCAAGAGAGAGGGGGCGAAGTTGAAGGGGAAAAAAATATGGTCGTTGACAGTCAGGCGAGCGTACATTTGGAAGAATTTGATTGATTTGTCTTGTTTTCGATACTGCGTGAGAGCGGCTAGCATAAGAAATCGACAAAGAAAGACGGAGAAAGCAAGAACGAAAGAGCAGAGAGAGAAATAGACACAGAGAAAGTCGGAGAGAGAAAAAGCGTGGGGAAAAAGACAAGACAGAACAAGACACCAAAAGCAAGAGAGACAGCGAGAGAGAGAGAAAGCAGAGAAAAAAGCAAGAACAAGAAAGGGAGAGAAAGCGAAGAAGAGATATAAAAAGAAATGGAGAGCGTGAATTCAAGAAAGAGAGAAAGAAAGACAGAGCGAAAAAAAGAAAAGTTAGAGAAAAGCGAGAAAAAATAGAGAAGGAAAGAGCGAAAAAGAGAAGAAGGAAAAGTGAAAGCCCAGAAAAGCAAAAGAGAGAGAGAGTCTGGAGAAATATAATCTCTAAGTGGAGAATGAAGGAAATTCCAACGGGGAAAGGAAAGGATATAAGGAGAGATGAAGGCTCCCTACGTGTTTGTGACTACACACGAGTGACCATAAGTGGGATGAGTGAAAGCAGTGGAATTTGAAGACCTTCCATGTATACATGGCTGCCCCCTCCAGCATTCTTGCCCTGATGTGAGGCATTCCATCGTCTAACATGAAATATTTTCCTTCCTCCTTCTGCCTATGTCCTTCTTCCTCTTCCTCCTCCCCCACCTCATCTTATTGTCTTACAAACCACTGGCTTTCACTTTTATCTCCTTCAATGCTCGGCTCTTCCTCTCGGCTTTTTTATTCGTATGACATCCCTTTTATTCAAGTTATTTCCCATGATGGCTACGAAAGCAAGAATGCAGTGGTTAAACCATTGCGAAATATATTTTTCATAGCTTTTGTGCGGCGGTTGTCCCAGTGAATGTTGAAACTGTTGTGAACATTTTGTTGAACGTCTCCTACTTCGTAATTAGAGAGGAGAATGGCAAGGCGTCAAAATTCAACTGGACTATATTTTCCCTGTCATTCAAATGCGTGGGCAAAACTATTTCCAACGTTTGTTTTGGACACATAATTTGATTACAAATCCGCAAAATTAGAAGATGTAATATTGTATATTTTGAGATGTTTGTAAAACACAGCATACGTCTTGGGACCATAACTGGTTCGCATAAAGCGAAAACAAAACCATTTGAAAGTAAAATAAATTTTGTTTGCTGTACATAAGTATATGTATATGGAAAATCAGTCAAGCACTGTTTTTTTGGTAAAAAGAGTTTTGACCAAGGTTCTATTGCAGACGTGAGCTTGCTCTTCCCACTCCCTTCTGGAGCAAATGGAAGAAAAGAAATAAATATCGCACAAGAGATGCTATTGATTTGGTAGCACACTGTTAGTATTACTATTATTGTAGGAAGACGAGGATGCCCAGGATAGAAATGGAACTACTTCATCCTGGGAAGATGTACGAGCTCCCTGCGTAATTTAGACATGAATCCGATGAAGCATGCAGGCTCTTCCCACTTTTCTTCCTTTTACAATCTCCCTCCCATCTCTCTCCCTCTCAATGCCCCTCTGTCTCACTCCCAACTCAAGGGATGTGTAAAAATTCCGGGAGAGTCAGCATTTTTCATTTCATTGTGTGTAATATGGGAGCACGTAAATATTGAAAAGCTGTTCCTCTTCCTCTCCTCCTTTCTCCTCCCCCGCCGGAGCAACCTTTTTTCTCTACCATTCTTCCTATCTGCAATATTGAGTTCAAATGAAGTAACACACAACCTTTTCATCATTCTTTTATGTAAGTAGAACCGGTGCAAGATTGCAATCAGGGGACAGGCAATGCATACGAAAGCGTTTTTTATTCCATCTTCATCACTCCCTTCCAATTTTATATCCTTTTCTCCATCATTTCCTTCTTTACCTATTCTTCAGTGTAGCTTTCTTCTCATCTTCATTCTACTTCATGCTCTCCTCTAGTCTTTACTGTCAATTTGTTCTTCCCGAGCTTTGTCACACATTTCCATGTTCTGACGTTTCCCTTTTATATCATTGTATTTCCCTTTCTTCGTCTCTTGCCTTTCCTTCTCTTTTACCTTTTCTTCTCCATTTTCTCTCTTATTTCTCTCATCTGTAATTACACATCCGATCTTAATGCGACGTTTATTCTTCTTCGTAACAATACAAAATATTACCCAAAGATGACAGCTCCATTGCCGTTTGCCGAATATAATGTGACGTTGGAAGATCTATTCAATTTTATTGTCAAAATATGTGCAAAATACGCGCATTAAAAGTGCTTTGTACGGTGTTGCTATGCCGAGTTGTCAGTGTCGCCCATTTCTATGGAAATAAGCACGCACACGGAATTACCCACACGTATTCATTGTACCGTTTGTTTGCCGAAAAATGCAATCGGCTCTACCGCTTATAACTTCCCCACAGCAAGGTATGGACATATGAGCACTAGATCGTTGAAATGCTAAGAAGTCAAGCTTTCAGAATTGATAAGTATTTTGATTCCAAATCTTTCCGTTTAAAAATTATTGGATGTGAAACACGTAAAAAAATCACATGTTAAACATGAGGGCGTTCAAAAAAATATCGTTTGTTATTATCAATATTCAATAAATATATTTTTATAAATATTATAATTAACATTCGAGTATGCAAAGATAACCGCATGAAGATTTTTGCATACATATAAGCATCTGAATACACCGTCAGGCACAACCCGTGAAGAAGTGTGCCAAGGAAAATTTCGCAAATAATCTCCTGGCTCGGAAACTCGCAAAAGGACAACGATATTTTTTTAGTCAAGGCCTCTTTATTTTCGCTGAATATTTTTAAACTATTAATCTCGTATGTTTGACATTGACCTTCGACAATGCCGAAAGATCAAAGAATCTGAATAATTCCAACTTGTTGGAAGTTCTTACATTTAAGTATTGTTGTTTCTGATTGGAAAGTAAAATTTTGCGAAATAAAACCTCCAGGTGGAAGTTCAACTTCGCGGCTCGTAAAAAGTTTGAACAAAACGGATCAGTTAAAAAACAATGCACGGCATTGACTAGGAGCAACAATAAAGAAAAGAAAACAAAGCAAAAACTAGAAGAAAAATAGAAACTTTCATTTAGATTCCAAAAATATTGAAAACATTAACATTAAGCCGGAAAAAATCCTCGAATATAATACAATGCTATTAAGGGTATATTTTTGATTTGTTAACCCCAATACCTATGTTAACATGTGATATTTTTCACGCGTTTTACATGTCATGAATTTTAAACGGAAAAGTTTTTAATAAAAATACTTATCAATTCTGAAAGCATTCCAACGAGCTAATGTTCATATGTCTACGCCTTACTATGAAGAAGTTATAAGCGGGAGAGCCGGTGACGTTTTTCCGCGAACATACGGCACATCTAGCAAATATTTTGCAAACGCTGTACGATTTTTCAATATTGTGAAAGTGATTGATAATTCCCATTGTGAGGATATGGTTTTCATTATTCATTCCAAAAACATTGTATTTCAGCTAATATGGTAAAATGTGACCAAATAAGAACTTCCTCACTTAAGTCACACGGAAATAAGTGCAAGGCAAAGATAGAAGTAAGAATTATGCCCTGGGCCAATCTTGTGAAGCTCAATGAAAGTAGATGGTGAAAATATGGCTTCAAATAGACTCCAAATCCCCCCAAAAATTTAATGAACAGAAATGATCCTTTCTCAGAAAAGGAATATAAGTATACGTTTTTGTTAAAGTGCGTTATCCCATATATCCATTATGACTTCCATTTACATACATGTGCATCGTTAATCCACAACGTGAAGACTATGGTTTCCCCCTTGGAAGTATTATATTATGTGGGAGAAAGAGACAGAAAGTTTTCAAAAAGTTCTGCATCTACTGATGTACGCAAATATGTACTTAGCCCTTTCACGTGTACACAGAGAAAGTTAAATGCTGATGGAATATCTACACGTTCTTTCACGAAGTTGTACACCAGATTCTACATGGTGTGTGCATATATACCCGTAAATTGCCCTTGTATGGGATCACGTCGAAGATTAAAATCAGAAGCACGGCGGTTCCACACACTTGTGCGCTCTGTTTATATACCTACATGTGTGGCTCTTTCATTTCCCCTTGCCATATAATAGTTACTTTCACTTGCTTTCACCCGGAATTTTAACCCAATTTTCCCCTCTCTTTCCTTTTGAGTAATACAAAAAGCGTCTTTTCTCTTTCTTTCTCTCCCTCTCTGTCTCTCCCATACGCTTACGTTTTTTCTCTCCCAATCTTTTTTCTTTATAACTTTCTCTCAGTCACTTGCGTTTCCATAAACCCTACTCCTCCACGTCTTTCCAGGTCTTCAACGATTCTATTTCCATTAGAGGGTGTGTATATAGCAGATGGGTATACATCGCCGGAGTAGAGTAGAAAAGGGAGGGTGATAGAGGGGTGTGAGAGGAGGAAAGAGGGATAAAGTCATTTGCGAGAGATATAAAATGTACTTAAAGGGGAAAAAATAAATGGTATGCAGTGAGATAAATCTTAGGTATGCGTCACGTATGGTCTGATTGAATTTTTTTTCTTCCTCTTTGTATATGGAAAGGAAGATGGAGAGGGGAAAAAGTAGGTCTTCGGGTCAATGGCTGTCATTTGGCAGTGACATTTGGTTACACTTCTCTCTCTCTCTCTCTCTCTCTCTCTTCCCTTCACTTTCTTTCTTTCAGACAGTTCTCTATTTAATATGAATGTCACATGTGGAAATCAAGACGTAATGTATTTTTCGTTTCCCTTCTTCTTCTCCATTCATTTTCTGGTGCTTTATCTTTTCTTCTTGCAATACTTTCTCCGTACATATATTTCTTATTTTTTTCTCCTTTTACTTACTTTTTTTCCCTGAAGAAATCCAGTACGTATAGCTATACACTTTTCCTAACATTCCTTTTAGTCTGTGAAACATCCAAGACTTGACGAGAGTTTCCATTTTTGGAGAGAAAAAAAAAGAATCCACAGAAACTTAAGTAGAAAAAGTCAAGAAAGAGAAAGTTTTTCTTTTCCACTTTCTTTCATTCTACGAAATACTTTTTTTTCTTGTCAGAATGAGAAAATAAACTTTAAGGAGTAATGGACATTTTTTTACGTATAAAATCCGGTTGTAAGATCTTTCCTTTTGCTTGTCCATGTTGCATATATTTGTAATATGAACACAAGAGAAAATCACGGGCGCATATATACATATACATATATGAATGCTTGTATAGATTCATTATATACGGGATGTCAAATAGGATTTTGCACCTGTTTAACAGTCAAATTCAAGGGTGTGTTTTTTTTTGAAAACGTCCAAACAATGTCTAAGTAAATTTCAGGGATTTTGATGGAATGCACACAATAATGTTCCTAATTGGTCCCAAGTAATCTCTGCATGAGGATTAGCTCATAGCCATCGCGGACAAATTAAAATAAAACATTTTCTTATGGGACTAAATGCGTGGACGGACGACTGCACTATGATGGTGCAGTGCAGCTAACATATATATACACAAGGGTCAAAGGGCTAAACCGAATTAAAACCGAATCGGTTTTAATTAATTTTGACAATGTCGCCCGTGGTCGATTGAA
>JAQGBT010007523.1:0-10895 GCA_034698585.1 Disparrhopalites patrizii
CTCTGCGTTTTCGTCCTTTTTTACGTGCCAAGTTTGAAATTTCGTTTTGCCAGAACCTTGAAAATCAGAAAATCGAAATTAAAATTTCATTTTACCTTCCGAAATGATGCTAAAGTAATTAAAAGATGGAACAATGATGCTGAATTGACTAATCAATGCCAACAAATGAACAATAAAGATAAAAATTTGCAAAAAATCTGTGGGCGTAGCTTCCAGTGATGATAATGAATTTGTGTTTTTCATAAAATTGCATTGCAAATTATGAAAAATTTACTAAACTACAACATAAGTCGGAAAATCTTCATGGGGTTATTTTCATATACTAAATATTATAATATTTATTATAACATTAATAATAAACATAGTTATTAAATATTTATAATAACTGACGATATTTTTTTGATTTTTTAACCCCCATATTTTTAACAAGTGATTTTGTTCATACGTTTCACATACAATAAATTTTAAACGGAAAGATTTGCTATCGAACTATTTATAAATTCTGAAAGCTTGATGTCTTAGCATTCCAACGAGCTTGTGCTCATGTGTGTACGCCTGGCTGTATAGAAGTTATAAGCGGTTGAGTCAGTTGCGTTTTTCGGCGCGCATACAGTATTTTATATGCGATTATTTATTATGATTATGATATTTTATACTTTAAATATTATATAACAATTAATATTATTTTTAATCAAATCAAAATCAATGCATCTATTTCGCAATCAATATTTACGCTGATGTCCTTGTGTCTTTGTATTTGCGCGGGAAATGTTTGCTTATCTGCCTTTTATTTTTGTCTTGATTTTCTCATTTTCTCGTACATGTTTTAATTATTTTTCGTAAAAATCAGGGTCAAAAGTAAGTTTTTGGGGTCAATCTCAGTAGTGGTGGAGGTGTTCTGTCGATGTTCATCTTCATTATTATCTGAATTGTTTTAATAACTCATATTTTCGTTTCTTTTAAAATAAAAATATATAAGTGTAGATTATGTTACAGACTTCTACAGACTAGTCACTAGTACAGTATAGTGATACTATTCCACAAATTCATAAAGATCGCTCTAAAAATTAGTTTTTTTTAAACAGAAGCATGCCTTAGTTTTGAAACATAATAGAATATCCATTTAACCCATTTATAAACGTCGATATTATCATGGGGGAGAACTGCCTGATTTGCTGTCGTGACCTGCCCCACAAGAGAAACTTCCCCCAAGAAATGGACGAACCGGAGATTTTCGGGGACGTATTTCAAGTCCTGTGCCAGTACATGGAATGGACGCCTCCTACTCATTTGACCTTTGACCTCCAGCGGGATCCCTTCCCTTTCTGCAAGGCTTGTGTGCCCACACTAATGTCAATGTACCAATTGCATGGGGAAGTTCGGAAAATACTGGAACAAATCCGGCGAATCACCCTTCTCATTTCGGCCAAGATGATCGAGACCCTGGATTTTGTGCCGGCCTTAACCGGACAGAAGGAAATTAAGGTGGATAGACCGATTGAAGACATCACCAAGCCGTGTAATTTAGACTTAATGAGTAAACGGTTTCAATATTACCGGCGTCTAATGAGAAATCGTAAGCGAATTTACTGTGTCAATCTTATATCATTTTGCATCTTGCTCACATTTCTTTATTGTAAAAGTAGTTTTAGAATAACAGAATGTATTCGTTTTCCAGGCTTCATTCCCGACATCCGGATTTCAGCAGAATCCAAGCAAGACAAGATTAGAATGGTTAAAGATTCCGGAGGAGAAACGGTAGAAATATGCAATCAGTTCAATGAGCTGCACGCTTTCAATGAAGATTTCTCTAGTGTTGGATCCGAAATTGAAATTATCTTTACCGAGGATCATCAAATTCAAGATGATCACGATACATCTCTTCCTATTCTGGATCAACCTGATGCGCATCTTTTGCCCGTCGAGGACACTGCCCACATTGCTGTCAAACAGATCGACAACCTAATAGATAATGCGAGCGTTGCTGAAATGGAGAGCCTCAGTAATTATTTACTCGTTTTTCATGGTTTTCGCTGTACCTAATTGGACGAACTGAATAGCTTAAATTGGTGTTTTTTAATTGGTTATGCCTCTTTAAGGCTTTAATCTGCACGAAGACCCGGAGGCAGGAAGTTTTTCTGAGGATCAATCGCATTGTTTTTCGAGAACTCGGTACGGTGGCCGCATTGCCCAAGTCGAGCAAAATCGTTTTGCTTTTGACGGAAAGCGTTTTTTCGTGCTCGGAAACAATAAAATTTGGCGTTGTGTAATGTGTCGAACGGATTTTAGGACTAAAACGGCGATCATTGGTCACTTGACATATTACGCGATGGGGTGTCACGGTAAGTGACCAGAAACTTATTAAGTAAAAAAATCAACGTCATTCATCCGTTTCATCAATCTTATCGTTATGATTGTGGTTTTTAGGAGAATGCCCTTCTCTTGCAATTAAAGAGCACCGATTTCAGCACATTTTGTACGACGAATTTGATGACGGCATGTTTGAGTGCAGATCGTGTCCAACAAAAGGCAACAGTCATGAAGAGTTGCAGAATCATATTACACAGGATCATCGAAAACTTAAAAGTAAAGGATTGGCAAGACCGTCTTGGTGCTTTTGGTTTAACAAATAGTTCTTTATCGCAATTAATTGTTTTCAAGCGTGCAATTTTTATTTGGGATTCTGTGCTTTTTCTTCCAGTAAAACAAAATCCAACAAAGTGGGAGAGGATTGGGCCTAAGGAGCTAAAATTCGGTGGGAAATACATTGTTTTCGAAATTGAGGATGATTCGGGGAAAACAAATTATCAATGTGGGGCTTGTGATGAAATCTGTATTTACCGGTCAACCATGGTTAATCATTGCCGGGATAAACATGGGAGTATGCTAAAATTAATCAATGTTGAAGAGGGAATTGTGTCATTTCCTGCTTCTTGATGAATGATGATTATAATAAGGACCCTTTTGATGTAGACAAGCACAATCGAGTGGTGAAAACTGGACCAAATAAATTTGTCGTTAGGAAAGAGGATAAAGAGGTTTCTCTTGAATTCCGTGATAATAAGTATTATTGCGAAGACTGTGGCTATAGTTGTGAGACGTACGTCATCATTCTGGATCATGTACGGAGAGAGCACACCGGTAATTGAATTTGTCATGAATAGGGAATAAGTACAGGCTTACGATATGTATAATACATAATACATACATATAGGTATGTTACAATAGTAATAGCACAATACCTATATAATCTATATGATTATATGCGGTGGTAATAGCATGTAATATTTACATGTCTGTAATTCGAATTTTTTGAATTTCTAGATATGCCAACGTTTGTTTGCGAAACTTGTGGGAAATCGTATAGAAAGAAGCACCTTTTGAGGGATCACAGACAACAGTATCATTCAGATCGAAGGTTTGAGTGTGACCAGTGTGATAAAGTATATAATCAGAGCCAAAGCCTTCGACAACACATAAAAACTGCTCACCTGGAGAAAGACTTCGTGTGTGAAATTTGTGGAAAAGGCTTTGGCAAACTGTTTTTATTGAAAGGTCACATGAAGCGCCATGAGAGGGTTTCCTGCCCTATATGTGGAAAGGAATACAGTCTGCTGTGTATCAAATCCCACATGAATGTCCATGACGAGGAGCACAGATTTGAGTGCAAGGAGTGTCACCGCAAGTGTAAAAGTAGTTCAGCTCTTTCCACACACAAGAGAGTCTTTCACAAATCTACCAGAACACCGTTCAATCCGCGGAAGAGAAATAGAAAGAAGGGTCCTGCGAAACTTAAGGTTGATGCAAATTTAGCACAGAGTGATTAGAAATGGGAATTAAAAGCTCCAGAAAAAGAAACCGACAAAGAATCTCAAACAGATGTTTTACTGTTCGAGAACAAATACAGAAATACAAGTTTAATAGATGTGTAGCAATGATTTATAGAAAAACTTTTGTTTTTCCTTGAAACTCTGTTTTTTTAAAGTTGTTTTTTAGAAATAAAAATTGCATCTTTTCTATAGATACCAATGTGCAATTACTGTACAGTGTGCACGATTACAATTGTACCAATTAAATATTGAGCTGGTGAATTTTTTCAAGTGATATTTTCATCCGGAAGCTTGTTATCCGTTTCATACGTCGGTCCGCCTTGCGAAGGAAGAACATATGTAGTTTTTTTGAACACTAAAATTGAAATGCATTTATGTAACTTAATAATTCTAGGTAGCAGTTTTATGTTCTGAATAATGTATTTATTTATTATGCAATTTTTTTACATATAGGTATGTTTAGTTTTTTTTTCATTATTATTTACTTACGTTCTTAGTATACAATACTTATAATTATAATCTATTTATCCCGCTTTCCCGGGATGGATTTATTGTTAGTTTAATGTCGTACTCTTTTCATCATTCATTTCGAATCCTCTTGCGTGTAAAATGAGCGAAAACAATTACTTATATTTACCTAAATTCTGAATCGCCGACGCGACGTGCCTCAAAATCTCTAAGCCAAAAACAATCTTAAAAAATGTCCTAATACGTGAAAAACTCGAACAGAATTGTTCTATTCAGAAAAATTCAACATGAATTAAACTGAAAATTTTTAAAATGGAATTTACCATTGCACGCAAACTCAGATGGTGCATGCCTGACCAGCTGTATACCTATACGTGAAAAACGCAACGAAGGACTGCTAATATGAACGTCAAAATCGATGTTCAAACACGACTTGAAACGGCTTAGGATGTAGGACGAACGCAAATTTAAAATGTGAGCCCCGAGTGCATCTCCCTTGTGGAAAACGCACGCGAAACTTCTTAAAAAACCGGACCGTAAATAAAAATAGTTGATCCCGGGCCAGCTGTTCCCCCAAACACACCCGCTTTCCCGCACCAAATGCCACCAAATGCCAGCCCCTCTTGAAGTTCCCCGAATCATCCAGGAATCGGTCGGGGCGGAAATTCTCGGGATCTCCCCAAATGTCGGGGTCGTGATGGGTCCCATAAATGTTTTGGAGAATCATCGTTTCTTTGGCTATGAAATAATCCAGGAAGACCGTGTCCTCCTCTGCCCTGTGGGGCACTCCGATGGGTGTGACGGAGGAAAAGCGGAGGATTTCTTGGATAACTGCCTCCGTGTAAGGCATGTGGATTCGATGCCTCAGGGAGGGCTCCTCCAGGAAATCGGTGGTGATCCTGGAGATTTCCTCGTACAGTGCATTTTGAACGCTGTCGAACCTGACCAGAAGGAGGATTGTCCATTCGAAGGTAGCTGTCAGGGTGTCACTGGCCACGAGGATGATGTCCCCAATGG
This sequence comes from Disparrhopalites patrizii, assembly GCA_034698585.1. Taxonomy (NCBI): domain Eukaryota; kingdom Metazoa; phylum Arthropoda; class Collembola; order Symphypleona; family Sminthuridae; genus Disparrhopalites; species Disparrhopalites patrizii. The sequence continues at coordinate 5,316 of JAQGBT010007523.1, forward strand.
TATACTGCTCAAACTCTTCTGTGAAATTAAAAAAACAAACATTTTGAATATTTATTTAATTCGCAAAATTAACCGTTTCAGAATTTTCTAAACAAAATTTTGCTACATTAAAAATTAATTTCAATTTTTTTTAAATTATTTTTTACGTGTAGGATGAAAGCTTGACTCCGGAACGATGCATCTCTCTTGCTCATCCATGAACGCATCGGATATGTCTCGGGGTTGGTCGGGAATCCTCGTTCGTTTCCGCTCCATCAACCACTCTAGTATGTACGCGTAGAATTTCTTGGTGGATTTCTCCTGCCGAGCCGTTCCGGTGAAATTCGGGAAAGTTCTGCCCAACCAGGGAACGAACACCCCAAGGCTGTTCAAGGCACTGGGAAGTTGTGTAACTCTATATGAACGTCCATATGCAAGACAATTTAAACGAATTTTCGCAAAATGGTAACGAAATTTGTAGTAAGAAATAAATCTTAATTTGCAAAGTAATTCCAAGTACTGGATTAATTCATTTTAAAAATATATCATCGTCGTTTAAGAACTCAAATCGAACAAGTTATACTAAATCCTTATGTACGATAGTCAGTTTGGCTCTTAAACGACGATATTTGAATTCATTTTAATTACCCTTCCATTGCCGCAGTTAACTCCCTCAACCTGGGGTCATCCGGTTCAAATCTGTGACTGAAAACGCAGCTAAAAATCGAGTTGAGGACAAAGTCCTGGAACATCCCACATATCTGGAGAGGTTCACCCGCTCGGGTTTCCAAATTTTTTGTTAAGACCGAGATTTCAGAATTTATTTTGGCTTCTAATTCAGAGCCCCGCAAACTGAAATCCTTGAAGTTTTTGGTCACGAATTGGCGCTGTTCCCGGCTGTTGGCGTAATTCGCCATAACGATTCCTGGGCGAAGAAAAGCGTATACATATGTATCTATATGTATGTATGTATGTAAATACACTTTAGATGTAGTGTAGGATTAAAATTATAAATCTGTACATAATATAGCTGCGCATAATACATATACATATAGACATACAGATATAATACATATAATGCATATAGGCGTAATAATAATATAGACATAATACATATAGACGCGTACAGTTAATAATTATAATTTGTGATATACAGTCTATTCTCTTTATAACGGTTTAGCAAAAAGCAGCCAGAAAAACCGTTATAACACAAAGGAATTTATGGCGGGGATTCAGAAATTTCAAAAAACCGGTATAGCATGTGAGGGCGTGGCCTAAAACCGTTATAGCAAAAGACATTTTTTGTTCTAGGATTCAGAACTTCCCCGGTATAACGAAAAAACCGTTATAAAGTAACCGTTACAGAGGAAGATTTTAGCATTGAAATGGTCTCGGGGGGGGTTTGTGAACACCTTTATAGTGCGAAAACCGTTATAAGGAGGTCCGTTATAGAGAAAATGTATAGAAACTGTATAGTGAAATTATAATACATACAATAATTGATATTGCTTGCATATATAAATAATTGCAAATAAAATTTTCTAAATACTTTCCCAGTAAGTGGCGCATAGATCTAACGCTAAGTTTTGCTTACAACTCACCAAAGTCACAAAAAATATTCAATTACATGCAGCTATAAGCAAATGCAATTAGATAATCTGAGAAAATTTTTAGCGTTAAAAAATAGCTTTAGCGATATGTATACGTATCATACGTATACATATCGTATATATGTATATACCTCTTCGAAGGGATGCATTCGGGTAAGGTGCAAGGTTGGGCCTTCCGCACAGAATGGGATTAGCCAGTGCCTCCCGGATGCACTTGGCTTCGCTGAGCACGATTGTTCTGGTTAAACGGCAATGATTATATATGTTACACATAACATACACAGCAAATTCAGACTTTTGTATGCTTTAGACAAAAAATGTATTTAACGTAATTTTACTCCCAATTCTATGTATGTGTCTCGAATGGATATTTTTTTCGTAATTATAGCTTGTGCATTTCAGTGTAGATATATTATTATGACTCGCCTGATTCTGTGAAAATGAAAAGAATATGAATTTTCAACGTACCGAAAAGTCCCAAACTTTAGGTAGTAAATCGGTCCAAAGCGCCGCTTCCATTTTAATAAGGTCGTGAGAGGGAAAGAGCCGAGGAATGGGGCATGACCTAAGATTGACAAACTCCAGGGACCTTTTCTCAGAGAAATAAAAATGTAGGATTGAAAATTTAAAAATATCGTTGGAAAACAAATTTGTACTATACAATTAAAAGTGTATATTCCGGAATAGCTAATATGGTTAGTTGTACCTGGTGGTTTTTTCCTTTTCAGAGGACATTGGTGTTTGCTGGAACAGAAAATTATGGATATTATAATGCCAATTATTAAGATGGAGAGAACTTCCATGGCTGATAGAAGTCTACAACACCGACTACGTGGGGAGAAGGCCAATTGTATACGAACGGAGAAGATCTAATATTGTCTGACCGGCATCGAAATTATACTGCAACAAAGACAACTTTTCAGAGTGTAGACACAAGCCAATAATACGATGCGGAGTCCATTCGTCCAATTACAGGACTCGTAATTAAAGAACTCCTAATTTGTCCGTGAGATATGTCGCAATTCGCCGACGTCAATGTGTGTTAGGCAAGGCTAGTATTTTATGGGATAAATATAGTGCCAGGGGCTCCACGACTTGCTTTGATTATACATAACTTACCATATATTTTTACATATTTAAGACCAAATGAGATTTTCAGGAGGAAAAATACCAGCCAAAGTGTGCTGGCTAATATACGGTGATGCAATATTTGTTCGCATAAACTGCTATTTTTTGTCCTTGTAGCTCTTTTATATGCATTATATGCTACGACTCGCGAATTTTGTGCTGGACTGATTATACCTCTGCTTTAAACTCCTGAAGCTCGTGTAGATTTAATTTAGTTTTGACAGCGAATGTTTTTATTTCAATTTCCCGATTTCAGTTCATGTTATACATATGTACTTATATTTTGGCCAAAAGGCGATATTATGGATTTTGATTTTTACTTTTACTTTTTTTTATATGGAAAATGCTCTTATTGAATTTTTGCTGAATATCCCTAAAAATCTGATTCTTGCTCCGGATGGACACAATCGGTGCAATTGCCAGAAGATTGCTACTATCTGGACAAATTCTGATGGATTTTTTTGCCTTGGCATATATGCCAATATATGCCAATATATGTGCATGTATACATGCACGTGTTTCTTTTACATATAAATGGGATGCGAAATATCCACATAAACACATTTTGGCTTATTTACAAAACTAGTTCCATATTGTACAATCATGCATAAATCGTAAATATATATAATGTCGATTATATCATCAAGTCCTTACACGAGCATGTGTTATTATTGCCGCGTTATAGAACCGAATCCAAAGTGCCCTTTGTCTATTTTCCGTCGCGATATGTACATACATACATACGTAGTTCCCTTGGGTGAATAGCTACAAAATAAATTTATTCTGCACACAAACAGTATTTGGGTGTTATGCCATGGAATTTTCTACTCATATAATTTTTTGTATGGCTGCGAAATGCACATTTAGTCTTTTAACAAGACGGTTTGTAGACGAATATAAATTATTGGAATGTGACATTTTCTTGTCCTTCTGGCTCGAAATTTATATTGCAAGGAAATTGTTGGGAGTGCTAAGCGAGTCTAGGCAATTACATATTAAGTGGAAGACAAAGAATTGATTTTCTGGACAAGATACAAAGAATGAAATCAATATTTGTGCTTCTGCATACAATTTCACTACTCCTCATTAACCGAACGGTTAGCTGACATTATTTATCTAAGTTTTTCGTTGAATTTAATTTAATATAATATGTCGTGATGTAGTATGTCTTTATATAGTATGTAGTTATATATATAGTTATTGTAATTTTTTCTTAATATTAGCATTCGACAATTCTGTCCAAGTAAAAAAATAATTTGTTGTTTAAAAAGGACGTAAATTGTCTTTTTGCGCTGGTGAATATTTGAAATACATAATTGCTGTTGCTTTTGCTTTGTAAAGGTTGAAATTTCCGCATTTACAAATGAGGATCGCAACCTTACCGAATATAAAAGTAAGTCACATTTTATCAGCGTTTTGAAATTTTTTAAATGATTGCTGGTTTCCTCCACATGTAAAATTTAAATGAAATAGACACCTGCAGAAAAGCGTATGTACTGAGTCCCGAAGATGGTACGGTGGAAATTTCATCATACTTATTTGGCGAAGGGGCAAATTATGGGGTTCATTCTACCTGTGACTGGACGTTTATTGTAAGTTCGAGCATGCCAAAGATGTAAATGATAACTATCATGTTTATGTGTGAAGGCCGATATTAAATTATAAATTCAAACAAATAAATTCGAGTGTAAAAAATGCAGTGCTACAAAAAACGAAAAAAATCCATGTAACAACAAAACAAATAATTGCTATTATTATTTCCCAGGGCAGACAAGAATGTCTGCCTCAGATCATGTGTCCCACAGTAGACTTGAGGCCAGACAAATGTAAGGACTCCCTGGAAATCAATGACGGCCTCGGAGGGGCTAGATTTCTTTGTGGAAACAAATCCTTCACCGAGACCTATACCAGCTCCAACGGTGGCAGGGACATTTTCGTCAAATTTATCGTGCACGAGCAGGACAGTACATTTGCTAGGCCGTACCAAGGCTTCCGCTGCATTGTCAGCTGCGCCGGAACCGAACCTGACCCAGACGAATATGGTGAATTTTAAAATTACTATTAATCTATATCAAATAGTCTATGCTACCTGCTACCATATAAGCATTAACGCATTTACAGAAACGAATACCAACGCTATCTAATGATTTTTCATGACGCCATTGCATTAGATAACTTCTTATGGGCTACTATAGACATAAACATATTGATATAGTAAATATTTTCTGAGAAAAATCGGCTATTACCATGAATACGCAGATGCATATTTTTGCCATTGCAGCATATATTATTGCGAATGATGCAAATTTATATGCAATTGCTCTGAAATTTGTCATTACTACAAAATATGTAATTGCTCTAAAATTTGCCATTACCACATTGGACTCTTATAACAGCTTTTTCTCTAGTACAACTTTATTTTTCAGCCCTTCGTATATACAGTGTACATATGTTATACTCCATATAACGACTTTTCCATATACAGTGGACTTTTGCTATAGCAACTTAACAAGAGGAGCAACAAAATTGGTTGCTATATGGAAAAGTCGTTATATGGAGTACAAAATATGTACACTATATAGACAAAGGACTGAAGCATAAATTTGTTATAGAGAAAAAGTCTTAAGAGTTCTCGAAATTAAGAGTTATTATAGCGAGAGTCCACTGTGTGCAATTGCTACAAATGGCTGGTTTGCTACAACTACAAACGCATTTGAAATCGCTACAAATTTATTTATTGTTGATAGTAATTTATTTGTTGTTGCTACAAATTAATTTATTGTTGATAGTAATTTATTTGTTGTTGCTACAAATTAATTTATTGTTGCTAGTAATTTATTTATTGTTGCTACAAATTCATTTA